>JAZHYW010055885.1:0-24741 GCA_037355805.1 Ixodes ricinus | reverse complement strand
TTTTGATGTATGGTTCAGGTTCCAAATAAACTCGCGAGGTGCAAAAACGATTATGCGGTTGTTGTTGGCAGTGTTGGAGCTTTCAAAGGCATCTGTGAAGACTGTCCTAAATCCGTCTCATAAATTATGGTATACTCGTGGTTATCACACCAGCGAAACTGCGGTGTCGTTACAATACACCGTTTGCCAGCGAAACAGTCGTCCCAGCGGTCTAGGGCACCCTTTAGTAGTTCTTGTTCCAGTTGTCAACATCGGCATTAGGGGATCCGTCAAAATCCTGTAGGTCTCGTCGCCGATGTCTACAACGGATGCCAGCACTTGGGAGGCCGAGAAGTGTTGCCTGTCTCGTCTTGCGTCGTTCGCCCGCTGCGCTGACTCCAGGTGCTCTGTGAAAGATGGTCGAGAGGCAGGAGCGAACAGCTTTCGCCACCCTGTAGGATGATGTCAGGTCGGTCTGATGTAGTGATTATGGGATGTAGCCTGATGGCCAGTCAAGTAGCTTGTTCGTGCCGGCGGGCACCAGATTGAAAGAGCGCGGGACTGACAGGCGAATGCAGAGCCCCTCTTCGTCTCTTTCAAAGCAATATATAGCACAAATTTTAAGGGCATGGAAGCGTGCAAACGATGCCGCATCATCAACGTCTCTAGCCACTGCAGTGTTTTAGCTGGGACATTCGATGCTCCGGCTGACTTCTCTGAGCCAACTGTCAGGAACAAGGGATCTGCCGACCTGAATGACATCTCTCCTTTCATCGACGATTCCGGTACAGGAATAAGCTGCTACCGGGTAACTGAGGCAATCACCTTTTCCGCCATCAACCCGCTTCACCGGTCATTCCGGAACAACCACATCGACACCGCGCTTCATCGCATTGCCACATCGTCGACCTCGTCCCCGTGGATCGTGAGAGGGCATGGAAGCGCAAACGATGCACATCGTCAGCTTCTTCCTTCTAGCGCTGCTGTTTTGAGCGGGACGGCATTCGGTCTCCGTCCGGCTTCATGGGAGCCAACCTGTCTGGAACAAGGGATCTACTGACCTGGATGGCATCTCTCCTTTTATCGACGTTTCCAGTACCAGTAAACGAAGACAAGCACCAGGCAACCGAGACAATCACCTTTTCCATCATCAGTCAAGCTTCACCTCGGTCAATCCGGAACAGCCACATCGACACCCGCATCGTCGCATTGGCCCGAAGGGCCGACCTCGTCACCGTGGATCGTCAGAAGGTATGGAAGCGCGCAAACGAGGCACATCGTGAACTGTTTGCTATCTAACCCTGCCGGTTGAAGTTGTCATGGCGGTGCTTATTGTTTTAAGTCTAGTGACGTCTGTGTAATAGTGCTTCCATACCCAGAAGCTTCGGTGAATTTCGTTCCAGAGTGTTGTTGCTGCTGCTTGGAGGTGATGTCGAGACTAACCCCGGACCAACAATTAATATTGAACTATCTAAGCAGCTTGATCAAATGATGCGGAGTGTTGAATGATATAAATGCGCGAACTCAGGTTTGAGAAGGGCAAAGTAGTATACTGAGCTTTTAACGAACTACAATGAACCCACAACAGCTACAAGTCACGGTAACAAATATCAGTCGAAGGTTTCTGCGATTGAATTAAAGTCATCTTCAATCGATGAATCATACAACTGCGGTTGGAAGGTGACAGCCAATCTGTTCAGCGCATTCAAAGAGAAAATCATGCTTTACGCAGTAGATTAGGCTAGACTGAGACTAATGCTAGAGATGATCTTGTATTTCCAGGTGTGGACGACTGCCTTGGTGAAACGTGGACCAGGCGGAAGAGAAGGTGGTTTGTTTATTTTCAAATTCAACTTCTATTATCTCCCGTGAAGCAAATCATGCGTGCCCATCATCGATACCATTTAGAAAAGGAAAGCGTCATCCTATTTTAATGAAGTTTCAGTCTTTTAAAACTGAGAGTGTCCGCAGGCCAAGTCCAAAATAAAACCAGCCCTATTTTTGTATCGGAGGATTTTAGCTTTTCGACTCGTTTAACTTCGCGAAATCCACTGAGTATTGAACAGCGACAGAAGAAGGAAGCAAGTTATAAGAAACTTTGTGTTAATAACAAGTGTTAATGCGTAACAATGAAATCAAAGACTGCATTTATGAAGTAGCCATGCCTGTCGCGATTTCTTCTGCGACACTCCCTACCGATTTGCAAACAGCGCCTACTTCTATTTCAACTTCACAACCAGCACGGGCAGAAGAGTGGCTCGGCTTTTGGAGGGAGCGCCTTAGGGTCCAGCTTGTCCGTCCGTCCGTCCGTCCGTCCGTTCGTCCGTGCTCACATAAAAAGAAAAATGTTTGTGCAGTCGACAGGATTCGAACCTGTGCGGGAGACCCCAATGGATTTCTAGTCCATCGCCTTAACCACTCGGCCTCGACTGCGGGACGAGTAGGGAGCTCTGAGATGCGGTAAGTATCTCAAGAGCTGGGGTTTTGTCAGGGATGAAACGTTGCATGTAGCCGCTCAACGTCTATGCAGGAGAGGGCGCTGCGGTCAAATGCGTATATAATCGCGTTAAACTTTGCATGCATTGGCTCAACGTTTATAGACGAGAGGGCGCTGCGATCAAATGCTCAAATGCGTATATAACCACGTTCCATCCCACACATCTCTTCTGACATGCACCGTTGACTTAAGCGGTGGAGATGCATTCCAAGGCTTCTAGCGGATCCAAGCTGATCCACTAGAGGAACCACTGGCTCTGCATTTCAGTACCATCACCACTACCTATGAACAATAAAATCAGTATCATCAGCACCACCAGAGCTTCGCCCCAATCAACATCATTCACCACGTGGAGATGTTTCGAATGTTTCCGTTTTATTTACTAACATTCGCAGTCTACCCCGTAAACAAGATAAAGTGTGCTTAGTTGCTGATTCATGCAATGCTGACGTCATCGCTCTCACGGAGACGTGGCTTTCTAGCAAAGTGTCTGATAGCGAGCTCTTTCAATGTAAAAAAGGTTTCAACACATTTCGCTGCAACCGACATGACGTAAGTGGCGGTGGTGTTTTTATGGGTGGTGGCCGAGCTCGTTAGTTTCTCGCCCTGTCATTGTAGCCTGTGAACTAGAGATTATTTGGGTTTGCGTTTCTTTTAAACATATACAAACTATAAGGAGTGTATGTTATCGACCACCCACAAGCAGATGTTCATTTGTGAATTTGTTACATAATTGCATTCACCAAATTACCTTTCAGTATCCAGGAGTGCCAATTATTTTAATGTTTGATTTGAGTTACCAAAACATGATCTGGTCTAATATATATGTTTTGTTTCAACCTCCTCATCTGGAGCTGACGAGTTCATCGAACAACTTTTCTCAACTTGTCTCAGAGCCCACTAGGGTTACAAACCTTTCATAAAACATAATTGATCTCGCATTGACAACGCATCTGAGCGTCGTATCATCACTAACATACCTGTTATTTCTCAGTGACCGTTCAGTACTTCACGTTTTCTTAAATATCTCATTCGTAGCGCCTAAAATTCCATAAAATTCATCCGTGACTACAGCAGAGCTGATTTTAGTCAATTAACATATACCTGTCTGAGTTCCGTAATGATTACTTACCTGAGTTTTCAGAGCGCTCAGTTGAGTCTAATTGGATGCTGTTTACAGAAATGTTGTTTTAATATTAATTGAAAAGTACATACCTTCAAGGAAGATCCGTTGCAACAAAAACTCGCCTTGGTTTAACTCTAATCTCAGGCGCCTGCGAAATAGAAAAAATACTGTTTCACGTTGCCCAACGATCATCCACTTATGCACAGTAGGCGGCGTACAAAACTGCAGATCAAGAATAAACATCAGCTTTTGCGGAAGCTAAATCGCATTTTTTGAATCATACACTAAATATCATGTTAGCAAAAAATCCTAAACAATTTTGGAATATCGTTAATTCTATATGTCAGTCCAGCATTGTTCTTCACTCATCTGATGGTATAGATATACTAGTAACTGGAACTACAAGTGTTTTAAATGATGTTATAGTATGTCATTTTCAACCTCGGATGTTAACCAAGTACCGGTATCGTCGTTTTCTGATCGTTTGCTTATGGACCCAGTGGCAGTTGGCGCGATTGGTGCTGCTGGCATTATTAATAAAATAAAGCTTTCGTCCTGCGCCGGAATAGATGGGATTAACAGCAAGTTCTTAAGAAATTGTAATACGTATTGTTCAATAATTCTTTCTAAACTTTATATGCAGTCTCTTATTACAAGGCGTAGTCCCGAGCGATTGGGTGGTTGAAGGTAGTTCCTTTACATAAACGTGGCGAAAAACAAAACCCCTCCAATTATCGACCAATTTCTTCAACAAGTGTGCAATGTAAAATATATGAACACGTCATTTACTCGCATTTGATAAATTATCTTGAAACTAATCACTTCTTCACAAGTTAACAACATGGCTTGAGAAAATATTTTTCATGTGAGATGCAACTACTATCCTTCAAGGATGATCTCCATAATTATCTTGATAATCATGATGATACCCATTCTATTTTTTGGATTTCTCAAAAGCCTTTGACAAAGTTTCCCACGAACTCCTTCTTCATACACTAAAACCATTTAACATTGACTCCTGTATATTAAATTGAATTCATGCCTTTTTAATTAACCGCCTGCAATTCGCTACTGCTAATAATACAGACATGCGTACTGTTCCAATCACCTCGGGCGTCCCACAGGGATCAGTGCTTGGCCCGCTCCGCTTTCCTATTTACATTAATTCTTTGGTGCCCCCCCCCTAAGAACTTGCCTTCTATTTGCCTCTTTGCTGACGATTGCCAAATATACCGGAAAATAACTGACTTATCTGACACTCTTCTTCTACAATCTGACCTTAATCGTATATCAATGTGGTGTAACCAGTGGCTAATGGAACTAAACACTAACAACAAAGGCAAAATGATGAGAGTGTCACGTGCTCAATCGGTTTGTCATATTTATCATCTAAACAGCAATTCCCTTGCTTCAGTGTCTGTTTACAAATATCATGGCGTTCATATAACTCGTTACCTTTCTTGGAAAATTATTATTCAATATGTAATTAACAGTGCTAACCGTATGTTAGGATACTTAAAAATAAATTTCTTTCACGCTCCGCCTTCATTAATACTTACCATGTAAAACCCGTAATCCGTCCAAAATTAGAATATGCTGCTGCTGTGTGGGACCCCATTCGCTCGTGACTAATTGCTCTTATCGAATTTATTAAAAACCGCTCGGCTGGTTTATACTGACAAACTATCATCGCACTGCCAGCGTTACTACCATGAAAAATACTTTAGGTCTGCCGTTACTAATTCACCGCCAAAAAATCTCTCGCTTGTGTCTTTTTCATAAAATATTTAATCAAAATGTTACCCTCTGTCATAAACTAATTACTCCACCATTCTACGTATCTGCTCGCATTGATCATAGCCATAAGGTTGGTATTCCGAATTTTAAAACTTCATTATTTTAATATTCTTTTATGCCACAAACATCTAAAGACTGGAACCACCTTTACGGCTCGATTGCTAACATCATGATATTGTTTTGTTTAAAAATGTTATTACTAATATGTGCACTTTATAGTTAATACTTTACAGCTCTCTCCCCTTCAATGTACTTACCATGAGAGTATTTGAAATAAATAAGTAAACGAAATAAATAAATGAATATGCGCCGTATGCCCTAGTTAGAGCTAGTGTCACAGAATACTGTGTTATCAGTCATCTATATAGTCATTCTAGTGACAATGAGACGCTACAACACGTAGCTTTGAAGGGCACGGAGCTTCGTCTTTTCGTCCATGAGGGTGTAATCAATTTGGAAGGAGCGCTGTGTTTTGCTAGTGAGGATGAAAGTACGGAGGAACAAACAATTATAATTACAAAAGGAATGTTAAAAGATTTGTGAACGACGTCTAGAAAAGCGCCGAAACAAATGGTATGGCTAAATATAAAGGGATGGGCGTAAATGTTTCTAGTCTCTGTGGCGCAGCCCTTATAAACAATGTCAACAACACTATGTGCGAATAGTATATATATTCGTTGATTCCGTCAATAGATTTCTGACATGAATAAAATTTTAATGTGTTCCTTCAAAATAACTGAGCACCTCCTTTTATTAACTTATTTTAATTTATTTACCTCAAGCGCGTCCTTTGGGTACGCAATACATGAGGGGGTCGACGGTAAACACATTCTTTACACAAATCAACATGACCATGCTAATTTTCTAATATTAGGCTCTACATAACAAAATAAGCGCAATCATCTCTCTTTTTTACAATAATAATTATCAACTAGACCTAATTATACCTTCGACACTCGCACATTTCCCTTAACTCAACGTGGTTAATGTTAGAAACTGTTTCGTTTGGCAAGTTATTTCTTTATTTGAAGAACAATATGAAGAGAGAAAATAGGAAGGAATTTGTGTGTGACTGGAATTGCAGTATCTTAAACGAATAATCGGTTCGAGGGGAAATGTAAATGTGCGGAATATCAATAGTTGTTTTTGAAGTATGAGGTACTGTTGTATACGTCAAAAAAAATAAGAGTAATTTTGCGCGTGGCGGATAATTAAGTGTCTCCCAGATTTTTTTTAAGGTTGAGACACTGGTTAGAGACGAAAAGTTTCTTTATATGAACCGGGTTTATTTTTGTTCGTTCATTCATTCATTCATTCATTCATTCATTCATTCATTCATTCATTCATTCACTTCAGATACTGTCAGCCCTTGCACAGGGCAACTACGGGGGTGGAAAAAAAGACAGCAACAAACCAACATGTACGCTTACATGCAAGCATACACAAAGGTTACAAGTATATTGAGACGATTCGTAATTTCGGCAGTTTACAGAACGGATCACTTCGTAGTTTTGAAACATTTCTTTACACAATCCATATGGGTTTTAATTTGTAGCACATAGAACAACATCATCGATACGCTCCAGAAATTCATTTAGCGATATAGATGACCCCAGCGGAATCAGGTAACATATTCTAAACATTATTAGCCCTCGGAAAAAAAACTGTGCTGAAAGCAATCGTTTTTAACAGGTGGATTAGGAATCTACATGCTATGCCGGTGTCTTGAGGATTCGGTGTAGCAAATATCGAAGTACTCAGATTTTTGTATCTTTACGCAATTTTGAATAATCCGAAAAAGAAATTTTAACCTTTCATATTTTGTATTTGATTCAAATGTAGGAAGATTGGCGAGTTTACATGGTTTTGTGGGGGAATGAACGTGACTTTATTTATTACAAATAAACCTGGATGCGTGTCGCTGAATTTTCTCCAGCTTATTGCAATTTGTAACGGTATATGGTTCCCATACAATTTTAGAATACTCGATGACGGGTCTTACCACTGTCATATAAGCCAGACTTTTTATTTCAAATGTTGCAATAGCGAGGTTTCATGGAAAACACCACAGTGCTTTATAAGCTTTGATGCATACGTTATCAATGTGAGTGTTCCATGTTTGATCAGGAGTAAATATTAAGCCTAGGTATATATGTTCTTCTACAGTCTCAAGCTCAGCGCCCGCGATGCAATAATTATAAGTCAAAACATGTTTTCTTTCTCATAATAGACATGAAGACTGGTTTTTCAGGGTTTAGCACCATTTGCCAATTGTTACACCACTTCTTAATGTTTTCTAAGTTACAGCTTAATTCAATTTGATCATCTGATTTTTTTATTTTATTCTACATCACACAATCGTCGGCGAATGGTCTGATTGGAACTGAGATGTCATTGCGCAGATCGTTAATGAAAGTCAAAAATAAATGAGGACCCAAGACACTCCCCTGGAGTACGCCTAAAACAACTGGGGACAGAGTGAATTTGCTTCCCAAACTTTAACATACTGTCCCCGTCATGAAAGATAAAAGGAAAACCACTTCGTGATGGCTGGATTTTTAAAGACAGCACTGATTTTCAATAACAATTTTGGGTGAGATACTTCGTCAACGCCTTTGCGAAATCCAAAAATACTATACCAGTTTGACCACGACAGTTTATCCTTTGAGAGAGATCATGAACAGTTTCTATGAGCTGGGTAGTCGTTGAAAGACCTCTGCGGAAACCATGCTGTGATTTAAATAATATGTCGTAACTTTCAAGGTAAGCTAGTAGATGTTTAGATATGATATGCTCAAGAAGCTTAGAGCATGTACTCAGTAAGGGAAATGGGCCGAAAGTTACAGACGTCATTAACACTACCACTCTTGTGGGCGGGTATCAATTTTGCTATTTTGCACACGCTAGGGAAAGAACCGCTATTCCTAGATCAATTGAAAGATGATGAAAAGGTATTTAAAAGCCCACTCAGCATACGTTTTTAAAAATTCATTAGGAATTTCTTCTGGCCCTGGGCTCTTTTTGTGTCGATGTTAGGTAGAAGGTTAAAAACTCCTTGCTCACTTATATCTAAATCATTGATGGAAGCATTGTTGAAATAATCACTAAAGCTTGGCAAATTTCCGTCATCTTTGGTAAAGATGGATGAAGAGAAAGTGCTAACATTTTCAACGCTCTGCTTTTCATTTTTGGGTCAGAGGCACGCTTTTAGAACTTAGCCGAAGGGTTGACGTACCGCCAGAACTTATTAGGTGCCTCACTGAGAAATTTTTTTGAGTGTTGTAGTATAAAACCTTTGTTTAGACTCTCTAACAAGACGCCTGAGCTCTCGACTCAATCGCTGAATGCAAGTTTTTTTTTCTACACCCGTACTATGCAAACTCGCTCGTTTCCGCTTCAGTTGTCTATTCGCATGAAATATTTCCCTTGTAATCCAAGGATATTTGTTCCTGACTTTTAAAGGCGCTTTGGTATAAACCGCTCAATACACCGTAAAGCGATGCTTGAAAAATAGTCCTATAACGTGTCTAGGCTAGCATTTGATTGGTAAAGAAACATAAAATCATCAGACGATTGGTCAAGGCAATCAAGCACGCTTACATCATCAGCACTTCTGAAATCCAAAAACATATTTTGTGAATGACTGTGCAATTTTGCTGGGGTAAAATTCAATGAAACGAGTGCCATCCTATGATTCGATAGGCCTTCTTCGGTTTTACAATTCGAAAAAGATGGTCTCAAACTCTCGGAAACAAAAAAAAAGAACAGATCTAAAATTTTTGACGTTGTTGAACATCCTCTAGTGTAGTCTGTTTCCACCCGGGTTAAATTGTAGCAAAATGCAAGTTCTAATAATTGATCGAATCTAGCTACTTCCGCCGTTCCAGGAGAGTATGATGACCAGTCAGTCCCTGCTAAATTAAGATCTCCCAGAAACAATATGTTGTCTCCGTAACGTAAATTTGAAATCCACGTAGCCCCTTAGTTTTAACACCACTTCAAGTGGCTAATTTGGGACTCTGTAGATGCCATCAATATAAAATGTACGGTTATTCAATTTTATCTTGATCCACAATGCTTCCATATCCCGCACTTCCTCAAGGACATCAAATTTTATGATTTTTTAAATCATAATAGCAACTCCGCCGCCTCTTCCCCCTCTATATTTTCTAATCATTGCATAGTTCGGAGGAGTAACTTCGAAGTTTAGGATATTTTCATGAAGCAATGTCTCGGTAATTACAGCCACTTCAGGATCGTGCTCTAAAATTATGCTTTTGAAGCGCGACAACTTTGTTTGCAATAGCTCTGGTGTTTACGTTTAATATTTTAAAACCTGCTGAATCATTGAGTTTTAGTCACTCGTTATTTGCTTCCGGAGGAACGTGACACTTGTATCTCTCATTGCTGACTTCATTCCAGGCGTACAGAACATTGGTAAGCCAAAGCTTATCAAAGACCAGATTGATTTTGGCACCGTTTTTCCTCTCTATGCGGTTGAATTCCACAGGTTCTTTCGATGCTCAACAACCCTCTTTAAAAGGTCTTTGTTGATGCTAATTTTGGTACCTTTAAGTATGACGCATTGTTGTATGATTGCCATTTTCTCTTTGAAATCCGCAACCGTAAGTGGATAGAGTTCAGTTTTTAATTTAGTATAGAGTCAAACACCTCATTATTAATTTTGCTTATTATTACAGCCTCGTTTTCGTAAGCCTCTTCTTTGATTCTCCTTACGATAAGGTTATTTCGTCGTGAATGATTTTCAAGTCATCAATTTGTTTTACAAGAGTATTTATTTCGACATCAAAGCCAATAACAGTGGTTTTAAGTTCATCAAGCGTGTTCCTCAGTTTCACTTACACACTCAAGATTTTTTATCGCAAGTAGTCTGTTTTGCATTTGTAGCATGCTTTCCTCCGACGAAGTCTGTCTTACTTGGTGCCTCTGTAATTTTATGCAAGTATCTCCTTTTGTGTCCGAATCATATCATTAAATATTTCTTGTGTAATAGGCCCTGGGTTTTCCTCCAGATCTCCAGCTAGTATGATTTTTTTTTCTATCGAAAGTAGTCTGTTTTGCATTTGTAGCATGCTTTCCTCCGACTGAAGTCTGTCTTACTTGTACCTCTGTAATTTTAGCAAGGATCTCCTTTTGTGTCCGAATCATATCATTAAATATTTCTTGTGTAATAGGCCCTGGGTTTTCCTCCAGAACTCCAGCTACTATGATTTTTTTCTATCGCAAGTAGTCTGTTTTGCATTTGTAGCATGCTTTCCTCCGACGAAGTCTGTCTTACTTGTTACCTCTGTAATTTTAGCAAGGATCTCCTTTTGTGTCCAAATCATATCATTAAATATTTCTTGTGTAATAGGCCCTGGGTTTTCCTCCAGATCTCCAGCTAGTATGATTTTTTTCTCTATCGCGAGTAGTCTGTTTTGCATTTGTAGCATGCTTCCTCCGACGAAGTCTGTCTTACTTGTACCTCTGTAATTTTAGCAAGGATCTCCTTTTGTGTCCAAATCATATCATTAAATATTTCTTGTGTAATAGGCCCTGGGTTTTCCTCCAGATCTCCAGCTAGTATGATTTTTTTTCTATCGCAAGTAGTCTGTTTTGCATTTGTAGCATGCTTTCCTCCGACAGAAGTCTGTCTTGTACCTCTGTAATTTTAGCAAGGATCTCCTTTTGTGTCCAAATCATATCATTAAATATTTCTTGTGTAATAGGCCCTGTGTTTTCCTCCAGATCTCCAGCTAGTATGATTTTTTTTCTATCGCAAGTAGTCTGTTTTGCATTTGTAGCATGCTTTCCTCCGACGAAGTCTGTCTTGTACCTCTGTAATTTTAGCAAGGATCTCCTTTTGTGTCCAAATCATATCATTAAATATTTCTTGTGTAATAGGCCCTGGGTTTTCCTCCAGATCTCCAGCTAGTATGATTTTTTTTTATCGCAAGTAGTCTGTTTTGCATTTTGTAGCATGCTTTCCTCCGACGGAAGTCTGTCTTGTACCTCTGTAATTTTAGCAAGGATCTCCTTTTGTGTCCAAATCATATCATTAAATATTTCTTGTGTAATAGGCCCTGTGTTTTCCTCCAGATCTCCAGCTAGTATGATTTTTTTTCTATCGCAAGTAGTCTGTTTTGCATTTGTAGCATGCTTTCCTCCGACAGAAGTCTGTCTTGTACCTCTGTAATTTTAGCAAGGATCTCCTTTTGTGTCCAAATCATATCATTAAATATTTCTTGTGTAATAGGCCCTGGGTTTTCCTCCAGATCTCCAGCTAGTATGATTTTTTTTCTATCGCAAGTAGTCTGTTTTGCATTTGTAGCATGCTTTCCTCCGACGAAGTCTGTCTTGTACCTCTGTAATTTTAGCAAGGATCTCCTTTTGTGTCCAAATCATATCATTAAATATTTCTTGTGTAATAGGCCCTGTGTTTTTCTCCAGATCTCCAGCTAGTATGATTTTTTTTTCTATCGCAAGTAGTCTGTTTTGCATTTGTAGCATGCTTTCCTCCGACAGAAGTCTGTCTTGTACCTCTGTAATTTTAGCAAGGATCTCCTTTTGTGTCCAAATCATATCATTAAATATTTCTTGTGTAATAGGCCCTGGGTTTTCCTCCAGATCTCCAGCTAGTATGATTTTTTTCTATCGCAAGTAGTCTGTTTTGCATTTGTAGCATGCTTTCCTCCGACAGAAGTCTGTCTTGTACCTCTGTAATTTTAGCAAGGATCTCCTTTTGTGTCCAAATCATATAATTAAATATTTCTTGTGTAATAGGCCCTGTGTTTTCCTCCAGATCTCCAGCTAGTATGATTTTTTTTTCTATCGCAAGTAGTCTGTTTTGCATTTGTAGCATGCTTTCCTCCGACGAAGTCTGTCTTGTACCTCTGTAATTTTAGCAAGGATCTCCTCTTTGTGTCCAAATCATATCATTAAATATTTCTTGTGTAATAGGCCCTGGGTTTTCCTCCAGATCTCCAGCTAGTATGATTTTTTTTCTATCGCAAGTAGTCTGTTTTGCATTTGTAGCATGCTTTCCTCCGACGAAGTCTGTCTTGTACCTCTGTAATTTTAGCAAGGATCTCCTTTTGTGTCCAAATCATATCATTAAATATTTCTTGTGTAATAGGCCCTGGGTTTTCCTCCAGATCTCCAGCTAGTATGATTTTTTTTCTATCGCAAGTAGTCTGTTTTGCATTTGTAGCATGCTTTCCTCCGACGAAGTCTGTCTTACTTGTACCTCTGTAATTTTAGCAAGGATCTCCTTTTGTGTCCAAATCATATCATTAAATATTTCTTGTGTAATAGGCCCTGGGTTTTCCTCCAGATCTCCAGCTAGTATGATTTTTTTTTCTATCACAAGTAGTCTGTTTTGCATTTGTAGCATGCTTTCCTCCGACAGAAGTCTGTCTTGTACCTCTGTAATTTTTAGCAAGGATCTCCTTTTGTGTCCAAATCATATCATTAAATATTTCTTGTGTAATAGGCCCTGTGTTTTCCTCCAGATCTCCAGCTAGTATGATTTTTTTTCTATCGCAAGTAGTCTGTTTTGCATTTGTAGCATGCTTTCCTCCGACGAAGTCTGTCTTGTACCTCTGTAATTTTAGCAAGGATCTTCCTTTTGTGTCCAAATCATATCATTAAATATTTCTTGTGTAATAGGCCCTGGGTTTTCCTCCAGATCTCCAGCTAGTATGATTTTTTTCTATCGCAAGTAGTCTGTTTTGCATTTGTAGCATGCTTTCCTCCGACGAAGTCTGTCTTGCTACCTCTGTAATTTTAGCAAGGATCTCCTTTTGTGTCCAAATCATATCATTAAATATTTCTTGTGTAATAGGCCCTGGGTTTTCCTCCAGATCTCCAGCTAGTATGATTTTTTTCTATCGCAAGTAGTCTGTTTTGCATTTGTAGCATGCTTTCCTCCGACGAAGTCTGTCTTGTACCTCTGTAATTTTAGCAAGGATCTCCTTTGTGTCCAAATCATATCATTAAATATTTCTTGTGTAATAGGCCCTGTGTTTTCCTCCAGATCTCCAGCTAGTATGATTTTTTTTCTATCGCAAGTAGTCTGTTTTGCATTTGTAGCATGCTTTCCTCCGACGAAGTCTGTCTTGTACCTCTGTAATTTTAGCAAGGATCTCCTTTTGTGTCCAAATCATATCATTAAATATTTCTTGTGTAATAGGCCCTGTGTTTTCCTCCAGATCTCCAGCTAGTATGATTTTTTTTTTCTATCGCAAGTAGTCTGTTTTGCATTTGTAGCATGCTTTCCTCCGACGAAGTCTGTCTTACTTGTACCTCTGTGATTTTAGCAAGGATCTCCTTTTGTGTCCGACTCATATCATTAAACATTTCTTGCGTTATAGGCCCTGGGTTTTCCTCCCCATCTCCAGCTAGTATGAGCGACAGGCCTGCTACTGAGAAACAATCGCGTACACAAGCAGCAATTGTGTGTGGACATGGAAACACAATCCAACAGAGGTAATCGCTTTGAAAAACATGTTTTGTTTTATAAACCTGCATGAGTAGTGGTACATTAAGCGACATCATCACGGATGGGTTGCTGGAGTCAACTCAATTTCCTAAATTACAAGGTAGATAATTTTGATTTGAATGCCATATGATACTTGCATATTCTAGTTTCTTAGCATGCTTTCCTCCGACGAAGTCTGTCTTACTTGTACCTCTGTAATTTTAGCAAGGATCTCCTTTTGTGTCCGAATCATATCATTAAATATTTCTTGTGTAATAGGCCCTGGGTTTTCCTCCAGATCTCCAGCTAGTATGATTTTTTTTCTATCGAAAGTAGAATGTTTTGCATTTGTAGCATGCTTTCCTCCGACGAAGTCTGTCTTACTTGTACCTCTGTAATTTTAGCAAGGATCTCCTTTTGTGTCCGAATCATATCATTAAATATTTATTGTGTAATAGGCCCTGGGTTTTCCTCCAGAACTCCAGCTACTATGATTTTTTTCTATCGCAAGTAGTCTGTTTTGCATTTGTAGCATGCTTTCCTCCGACGAAGTCTGTCTTACTTAGTACCTCTGTAATTTTAGCAAGGATCTCCTTTTGTGTCCAAATCATATCATTAAATATTTATTGTGTAATAGGCCCTGGGTTTTCCTCCAGATCTCCAGCTAGTATGATTTTTTTCTCTATCGCAAGTAGTCTGTTTTGCATTTGTAGCATGCTTTCCTCCAGACGAAGTCTGTCTTACTTGTACCTCTGTAATTTTAGCAAGGATCTCCTTTTGTGTCCGAATCATATCATTAAATATTTCTTGTGTAATAGGCCCTGTGTTTTCCTCCAGATCTCCAGCTAGTATGATTTTTTTTTCTATCGCAAGTAGTCTGTTTTGCATTTGTAGCATGCTTTCCTCCGACGAAGTCTGTCTTACTTGTACCTCTGTGATTTTAGCAAGGATCTCCTTTTGTGTCCGACTCATATCATTAAACATTTCTTGTGTTATAGGCCCTGGGTTTCCTCCCCATCTCCAGCTAGTATGAGCGACAGGCCTGCTACTGAGAAACAATCGCGTACACAAGCAGCAATTGTGTGTGGACATGGAAACACAATCCAACAGAGGTAATCGCTGTGAAAAACATGTTTTGTTTTATAAACCTGCATGAGTAGTGGTACATTAAGCGACATCATCACGGATGGGTTGCTGAGTCAACTCAATTTCCTAAATTACAAGGTAGATAATTTTGATTTGAATGCCATATGATACTTGCATATTCTAGTTTAGGCAAAAATATTGTTTTATACGCTATCAAATTTATTTATATGGGGGCCAAATGTAGGTTACGCCTTAAGAAATCTAGCGATTTTAATGAGCTGGTGACTAAGCTGTCTATGGGTTGATTCCATTGACTTGGTTTTCGAAATTTAAACAATCAAATAACTGTACAATGGAACTCATTCTAGTTGATGCATTAGTAGTGAATGTTGAATGAAGGATTTTGTTCGAGTTCGTAGTAACGGTCATTTGTTTTATTTGTCAGGTTAACGGTCATCTGCCATTCTGAGCATCATAAAGTTATAGCGTCAAGGCCATTTTGGAGGATGTAATGGACGGTCAGATGTGCAATGGTTCTATAAATAACACAGTCGCCTGCAAATAGTCGAATAGTGGAGTTGATCAAAGAAGGAAAATCGTTACTATGAATGAGAAAACGAAGAGGGCCAAAACTGCTGCCAAGGGGACACCTTAAATTCACAGGACTCAGTGAGATGAAGAACTATTCACTGAGACTGACTGCAGTCTGCTTGTTAAAAACGAGGCTATCCATCACAAGGGGTTAATCTGGAGAAGAGAAAGCATTAGGAGTAGTCATTGGTGAGGGACGGTATCCAATGCTTTGGCAATGTCAATAAGTATAACGTCTGTTTGTAGTGAGGAATTACTATTAAAATAAATGTCCGTGACAAACTCAAATAGTTGACTGGTGCAGATGTGACGCTTTCTAAAACCATGCTGGTTGGGAACAAATGGCATTGATCCAAGTATGAGATGATATTAGTAAAAATGATACGATCCATGAGCTTACAGGATACACTGGTGAGCGAAATAGGTCCGCAGTTGGACGGATTTGATTTGTCGCCTGATTTAAAGATGGGTTGAACTCGGGCGGAACGCCAGTCAGATGGTAAGTCAGCAGAGTTTATACTTCGTTGGAAAAGTAACACTGAATGTTTTTGATGCTGAGTGTGGTGTCCGTTTTAGAAGTTTGGTCGATATACCGTCATTTACAGAAACCAATTTAAGACAAGTTTTGAATTGCATGGAGGATTCCTTCCGAACTGAATAAAATAGGGAGCATACATATTTTCTGATAAGACGGAGAGCTGGAGGGGAGTGGAATTATTTCACGTGTAAAGACGCTGGAAAAATATGAAAACAAATTAACGGCCTGGTCATAACAAAGCATTTCATTTTGATCGTTTGCAAATTAAAAACTATTTTTAGTTATTTCTGGAATTACTATTTTCCAGAACCTCTTTCCTGAACCAGTAGTACATATGTTTGGTGAGGTGACAAAAAACAAAAATTAATTTCGCTTTGCGAAATTTTCTTTTAAAAGTTTGCCTTTTATCCTCCTCCTTTTAAGGTTTGCCTTTGCACAACTTTTAAAAGGAGCAATATGATGACCAAGCAGCCATGTCGTAAGCTCTTTTCGCGTACAAGAATAATATTTTTTTATTTAACATACGTTCTAAATTGTTCGTAAGATAGGGAGATGCACAGTCCAATAGAATAGCAGTTTTTGGCACAATTGTGTAAAGTGTATGCACGTGCATTTAAGAAGGAGCCACTTTGCACTTGCAAATCTTTCGCCATGAGGTAGCATGTAATACCTTTCGAACTTCAGTATTGGCGACGTTGTCCAGTCGACCAGCGAAAATGTAAACGTTTGTTTGGGAATATTTTTGGACCGGCAAGGTTTATTTGACGTTTGAACGTGAATCAGAGCGTAGTCACTTATACTTCCCATATAAGTAACAGACGTCACACATTCTGGATTAGTGCCTGTAAAAAAAACCTTGATGATAAAAATATGGTGAGAAAAGCCTCATACAGGCGTAACCGTAATATGGGACATCCTATACCCCCGAAAAGGTGGCTCCAGCATACTGGATTAGGCGGAACGATACAGCAAATGGAACCATACAGGCGTGTTCTATTATGGGACATTTTACACCATCGAAAGGCGATGCCAGCATGGTGGAGCCATATGGATCCACTATGCTGGTATCACCTTTTCACTGATATACAGGGTGATCTTTTTAAGCTTTACATATTCATTTAAAAAGGTCGTGTAAATCAACAGTTTTGGGGTTTGTGCAGGCGAGTTGTACGGCCAGGAGTACGTAGTATAGGGGCCTAATCATAACGATCAGTCGGATAATTTAATACAATTGTCAATTAACTTTTTATTCAGTGAAAATAAACACATTGTTTCAATTAGAAACTTGCTGAGTCATCGAAAACCACTAATTCAACTCTTTTTAGAGGATATAACGCAGGGTAGCATTTTACGCGTTCTGTAAAAACGCTTCATTTGGATGCGTTTCTAGGTTTCGTTTTTTTATCGGAGTGCATGTCTGTGCCAAAGGTCCTGTTGCCTCAGGGGCTTAGACGCATAACACATGTGAGCCCTGCTTCCCTCCATCCTACGAGGGAGGTGAGAGGGTGGCTTCGCACTGCGGCCACCGGGCAGCGGGATCGCGGGCTCAAAGATGCGCTCTGATGAGAAACCGAAATCTGGAAACGCGTCCAACTTGAGCATTTTTTTTAAACACCATAAAATGCTGCTCCTGTCTGATATCTTCACAAAAAGAGTTGCTTTAGTGTTTTTCGATGATGCTTATCGAGTTTCTAATTGGAACCATGGGCCTATTTTCACTAATTCAAACATTTAAGTAACATATACTTAAAGGGAAGCTCAAGCAGTTGTGTATTTGAGGAAACACATATAAATCTCCATTTGGCCTCCAGAATCTCAAATATAAAAATTATTTTTATTTTCGTGAATCGCGGCTGCATAGAATCATTTTCAAAGTACCGCTGAAGGCCCTCTTTCCGGAGAATGACGTCACAAAATGAGCTTTCGAAATCCCAGCTTACGCATTTTCAGCACCTATAGAAGCTATGCATGCACACGCTATTTTTAAGAAAGGGGAAAAAAATTCCCCGCCAAATTTAGCGTGGAAATTGATGTCACGTGACCTCAACACCAATTCAGTTTTCCCGCTAAATGTAGGAAGGAAATGACATCACATGACCGTGTCACGTCACCCATAAACAAATTCAGTTTCTCCACTAGATTTAGCGGAAAAATTAATGTCGCATGGCCTCAACATTAATTCAAATTCCTGACAAGTTTAGCGGAGAGATTACGCCAACGGCGGTGCTGCGAAACGCGGAAACAGCACCTAAGAGCTGCGCCTCTGAAAAACTAAATGCCTCACATGAAATAAAGTGAAAATTACAGATAAGCAAAAGAAAAGAGAATCTAAGATACCGCTTTAATATCATTCCTTTGTCCGTTCTCAAATATTTTGATTTTCAAGAAATGTTGATCTCTTTATTCAAACTCAGAGAACCCTTCCCAGTTTCAGCATGAATGCAATAAATCAGTGCAGACAGACGAGACTCTGTAAACCATAATGCACATAAAAATGAATGTTTGCCAGAGATCTCTAAATACATTTGTAGTGAGGAACGTTTTTAAATAAAACTTCTAGGCTTTGAATTTGACAGTTTAAACATTCATAAACAACACTGTGTGCCACTGATTTCTTTGTGACATATCAGAAATGGCGCAGCACTGTCATCCTTGCATACCTAACAAGAGTTGGAATTCTTTTAGCATGGCATGTGCTATTCTGTTTCCATACAGCCCTCTTTAGCAAAATTTCCTCTATAGAGCGTTTTATTGGTTCTTAACTCGCATGACAGATTCGGTACCTTGAATCCTCACTCGGCATCAACACTTATATATATATATATATATATATATATATGTGTGTGTGTGTGTGTGTGTGTAGTGGAAAAACAAGATGTATGGGCTTGAGTACGGCTCAACAAGCACAGATGTGTAGAAACGTACTGTCGAAATCTCAAAAGACAAAATAAAAATTATTAGGTAGAATGTGGATACAATTATGGATATGGTCATTAATACAGTTAGCACATTCAATATGAAGAATATGTGTTAGACGCACACTCAAAGAGACCTGTTGCATCTATATTCATGCAAATTACTTCGGAGAACCAAGGCTGCAGTCTCGAGATGGAGTTCGGTGAATGAGTCTACCAAAAATGAGAGTAGACAGAAAAAGCAGTTTGATCTGCAACAATGAGCATTACATAAGCAAATGGCATGGCATTATTACTGTTACAGTGCCAACTATTTCTTATAAGTTTAAACAAACTCTCAGCTGCGTCGATTCGGTGAGTTCCCTCCGTACATTACAGGGATTGGCTCGCTCGAGCGCTCTGCGAGAAAGATGATGAACTGGAAATATCAAGCGTAGTTTTAGAAAACCTATTTCCAGAATCTCATCTCAGCATCATAAAGAATATGAAAAGTTTGCTAGCGACAAGGTTAGTGCAGGAGTTCAATAAAAGAAATACTTAGTTTTGCGAAACCATCTTCCCGTAGTAAACGTATAAAGGTCCCATAGGTACAGCTAGCCATTACGGAGGATTGTGCCCATTGCATAGCATAAACATTTAATTTGCGACCTACAGTATTTACAGCCTCAACTAAATCTGAATAAGTGGAACACTTTACATTAAAGATTGGTCTCATCATGGCTGTCTGCAAACATCCACATAATAGTTTTCGTGAACCTATGTATTTCAAGACAATACTTGGTGCGAGCTGTTTAAAACACCATAACACTTTAACACTAATAGAAAGCCTGTAGTGGGCCACAGTTTAGGCAGTTTTGACTTCATTATAAAGATAAATTACACATACGTAAATCATGGAACTAGGCCTCCAGTGAATTGTTTTCTTAAAGGGGCACTCAAGTGGTTTTTGAGTTCGTGTTTTGATGATGACAGCTAAATTTAGACGCACTAAGTATCCCTAAAATCCAAAATGTATAGTCATATGGTGATTATTTCTTTAATAAAAATGTAATTGAAGGCCGCCCAACCTCGGATCCATCCGAAAATGAAACCACTCTCATTGGTCCTCGCACGCTTATCAAAAGGATCTCGGGCCAATGGCGTTGGACGACGTTCCGTCGCGCAGTGATCCCGAGGTAGCCGCATCGGCCCAACCTCTTCGTCATTCGAGCTTCGATCAAGGCTACGCTCGAGGACCTGACGCCGTTAGTGGTCGAAGTTCTTCGGCGGACAGCCGACCTGGGTATGATTTTCTATGACGCCACTCCGACGTGCGATGTGGACGATAGCAGCGCTTTGGAGTCGTGTCAGGGTTCCGAGGACGACTAAACGCAGACCTTTTCGGGCGTTCTTCGATTTGCGGTTGGGGCAAGTCGTAACCAAACCAACGTTTGACATCGCAGCGTTCCCTCTGGTACGTGATGTCAAACGATGTCGCCACGTTGACTTTCGCTTCCGGGAGGACGGGGAGAAGGCTGGTTCAGACATGTGCAACGAGCGCGTACCTACGACTGCGGTCCGTTGCAACCGGAGCGACAGGAACGACCGCTCTGCGCCGCGCGTACACACCTGTAACCACTGCAACAAGCGCAGCGGGTGGTCAGCACGGCGACCGCTTTTACACACCGCCGTCAGCTGTTTCAGCGGCGCCTCTAAAGAGGGGACGCACTGCTACTTAATGCCGTAACAGAATATAGACAGACAGTTTTCTATAGCCTAAAGCTTTATTAATATTTTTCTTGATAGGCTTGCAGGGTACAGTGCGATGAAAAAAGAAAAGAAAAAGATGCAGTACGCCGTCTTGGACGATCACGACTCTCAATACACGACATTGCCAATAGTACAGATATCGCTACACGCCTTTTCTACGATTATAAAAGACGATGTAATATTAGCAGTGATATAGCAACATAGAAATATGATTTCGTGATCAGATGGACGTTGCGAGCGTTCAAGATTGCTAACCACTAATCACTTTTCTCCGGTTATGAAAACGCATAAAAATTCGCATCCATTACACGGTACGCGCCAGTAATACCTTGAACTTGAGCACACACATAAAATGCTCCAAATAAGAAATCCGGGCGATGTTCGAGGACACAAATGCTTAGAAAGCACCACTGTAGTCGAAGTAAACAAACACGACGGTACGGGAGTATCTGCTGCCTTGAGAGTGCCGCCACGAGTAGGTGGATCTTCCCTTCAAGTACGTGCTGGGTTATCATAGCGACACACGACGAGAATTCACAGTCAAGGATAGCGCTTTTACGCGGAACGATGAGCTTTCACCACGCCGTCCACGTCGACGATCACCACCGACGCCATGTTTGCGGATAGAAGGGATAGAAGGAGCAGGCCCGCGACCGGCACGACCGGCATGCAACGCGCAGAGATACGTGCGCTTCCGCGCATCCCGGGGAACGGGAAATTCACCCCCGCGCAGGAAGGCAACGATAATTGCAGTATCCCGTATTCTAAACTAGAACTATTTTACGTCTTGTAAAATTATCATGCACAACATATCTAAATGAACTGAAAATTGTTTCTTTAGCGAAACTTTACAAAGGCCGCCAAAAGTTTCAAACATACGATAATTTCATTGGTCGGCGCAGGAACAGAAGAGTCCGCACGTATTTTATTCCTGCGTGATTAATGAGCGGTTCTGCCTTCTAAAACTGAAGATATTCATTCACTGACACTTCCTTAACGCCATCGCACCAAAAATAGACTTCTCAAAAACCGCTTGACTGCCCTTTGTAAGACCGACCAACGGATCCATTTTCAGCAAGGTAGGAAAATGCCTGTCCGACTCTCCACTTTTCACCCTCTCCCAAAATTCACGTGACGGCAGGGCTTCTTTGTGTCGGCTTTTCCTGTAGGGATTATCCTCAAAAAGCGCGAAATGAGCGGCTAGCTGCGAGCGCCACAGCGACCTTGAGACGTCCAAATGTCTTCTCGTAGACGCGGGCGCGCTCAAGACCGAGGAAGCCAGCGCGACCGAACGCTTTTCCCATGAGTTGCAGGCTCGACGCCGCCTGGTCGGCGGCGCATCGAGGGGCGGTGGCATGGCAATGTCGGCGGCGCTGGCAGCGCGGAAACGCTCCAGCAGCCGATTCCTGCGTTCAAGCGCGGCTGACTGAAACGATTCCTGCAGTCGTCGCACAGGTCGATTACGCGAGAAAGTGCAGCCTGCTACGAGCCTGCGTACAGCTTTAGTGATCGCAGGGCGCAGCGTGTCCAGAACGGCGATAGCAGAGCAGCGCATTGTGCAGCACGCACGCCGGGGATTTTGTGCGGCGGGCTGCATTCTGCGGGACGTTAACGCCGGGGATTTTGCCTGGCGAGAGCAATTGAAGACAGACGGTCAGTTATCCGGCGGTTACGTAGTGCTTCGAAATCGAGAGCTACAGTTTCGCGAGCGCAGCCGGCGTTCGGCGCGGCCAGGGACGGCGGTCGGTGCTCAGAGCGCCGCAGCTGACGTGGGTACAGCGTCAGATGCCTGCCGTGTCAGTTGACCCGCCCACTAGTGCCAATTCGCACAGTCGTCGACTGACGGAAATAACTGCTGCGATCTGCTCAACACGAGTCTGCACAGCTAACGATTTGAAGACATCGCCAGACCTGCTATGTCATCTGACGATAGCATTAGGTCAAGCCGCCGTCTATCGGACGACCGACGGAGGCTCGCGATCGATATTTGGCCACGCACGCGATGACTGACGGCCCCCGTGCTCCGCAGAAGGCTACGCGCTTCGAGTGACAGGCCGCTGCGGCTCTGGCTTAATTTGGAGCGAAAACGCTTGACGACGCTCGCTGTCGATGCTTGTTCCGAGAGCACTGACCGCTATAATGCACGCGGACACGTTCTACGGCTCGAGCATAAATGTTGAAAGCACCGAATTTTACGGTTCTAACCGAAGATCGTGCGTGTTCGAAAATCACTCAATCGTCCGAGCAGGTCATTTTAGCGTAATGCTTACCATTATTGCGCAGGTACGTAAGCGTCAAAAGCAACGCTATACTAAAACTGTCTAATAGACAGTTTTAGCATAGCGTTGCTGGCTCTTACGTACGCAATACGCAATAGTATAGCGTACGCTAAAAATGACCTGCTCGGACCGAATTTAGTTGTGCGTTACGTTTTCGAGTGAACACCGCGCATGATCTTGGTTAAATTTGCTAGAGCCGTAGAATTCCGCGTGCTTATAGCGCAACCATGCTCCTGGAAAGAAATATTGAAAATGAAAACGTGTCCAATCATTTTATTTCAAATTAAACCAAGCCGCAGCTGCCTCGTCAAGCGCGCTTTTCTGCGGGGTACAGAGGCTACGAGTACGAGTGCGTAGCCAAATTCGATCACGGAGCCTCCGTCAGTCGTCCCGTGGAAACGGCAGCTTTTATCAATGCTATCGCGGAATGAAATTCATGACCTACTGATGTCCAGTGCATAGCGAGAACTTCGGCGATTTCTTTTAGAGTCGTTCGTCCGTCGGCGATGAACTGTGCGAATAGGCTTAGCGTTGAGCAGATCGCAGCGTTGACGCACATTCCGAGCGGCGAACATTTTCACTGTGCACTCCTTCAGCTGCACGGCGATCTGATTCGACCGCCGTAGGTCCCGGAAAGAATTGCCGAGCTGAACACCACGCAATTTCACGTAACACAGAACTTCGAAAACACCACGTCGCCCTTGCTGCGCCAGTCGAGGTAACCGCCATCTTGAAACTGGTGCTCTCGTTGGGTCCGAGATCTCTCGAGAGCGTCCCGCAGAGCCCGCTAGCCCGCCACGCAAAATCCCCAGCGTTGCGTGCGTACGCAATACGCTAGCTCTTCTATTGCGTTCTGCGCACGCGCACTCCCGACCCGCAATTTTATTGCGTACGCAAGGCTTTAGCGTACGATCCACTAAAACCGTCTATTATCGACGACCTGAACCCTTTCTTGCGCAAGCCAATCTTGTGCAGACACGGGAATCGTTTCAGCAGCCGCCGCGCTTTGCAACAGAGCGGCTGCTGGAACGACCCCTACATACCACCGCCCCTCGATTTCCTCCGGACCGAGCGGCGTCGGGCCTGCAGCTCATGGGAAAAAGCGTTCGGTCGCGCTGGCTTCCTCGGTCTTCAGCGCGCCCGCGTCTACGAGGGAAGACATTTGGACGTCTCAAGGTCGTTGTGGCGCTCGCAGCTAGCCGCTCATTTCCCGCTTTTTGAGGATAATCCCTACAGGAAAAGCCGACACAAAAGAAGCCCCTGCCGTCACGTGACTTTTGGGAGAGGGTGAAAAGTGGAGGGTAGGACGGGCATTTTCCTATTTTGCTGAAAATGGATCCGTTGGTCGGTCTTTAAGTTGAACGTGCCATGCTCTGTTTACTATATAAATATTTGCAGAGCTGACATTGTGCAAGCTTCTGATTTTCTATATTTCACGTCTTCTGACTGCTGGGTGCGATAGGTACATAATATAGATGACGCAAACGTATACACAATTATTATTTTAAGAATTTGTTTGGGTATAGCAGGAGCGAAGCCATCTGCGGAAAGTTATTTCTGTGGCACCATCGAACCTACATTCGCGGTCTTTAAGATCACATGTTAATCATGTGTGCAAACTCTTTTTTGTAATTGGAACTCCATCGAACCCAAGATTTGAATATACCTTTTTTATTTTAGGCACAGTAGTGCTTTTGCTGCATCA
>JAZHYW010055884.1:0-10422 GCA_037355805.1 Ixodes ricinus | reverse complement strand
GGAACCCAAAACGCTTCTTAAGCCTACCTGTGTTCTATCGCTATTCCGTATTGCGTTGAACCGGTGTTGACCTCAGCGTACTTGAGAAACGATATGAATTTGTCTGGGCTGGTGTCAAGGAAGGAACCGTGTCTCTCCACGTAGAAGCTTTCGTAAAAAATAATCTCGCAGACGCCATCCGCGGGACCTTTGATCAGTTCTTGGCGGGTTGTACAAAATATTGGCTTCTTTGCAATTGGCATCCCTGCAAAAGAAAGTACACTAATAAGGAGAGGAATGTATTGGCACCGTGCGACAACCAAAGGGGGAGCACCGCTCCACTAAGGCAGGCAGCGTGCCCGCTACGTCGCGTATAGAAGCACTATCCGCTCCGCCCACTCCTAATGCGACCGGACTGCCACGGCAGCGTCTCCTTCTTCCCTATTCCTGAGAGAGCTTGACCGTTCCACCCCAGGAACTCCGCCCGACCCTGTGGCCGTTGCTGGTGTCCCACATCAAGTACATAAGGGGATCCTGTCAACCGGACCCAGCGCCACAGCCAGGGGTCCAGCCGGGCTCCTTAGGTAGCGACGACTCGGACTAAGGGTTAGATTGTAGAAATAAAGTGTATCTCTCTCTCTCTCTCTCCGGACACCGGAGGACACGTTTGGTAGCTTAACATACGAAATCCCGGTCGCCTCCGGACGCTGCTCTGCACGTCTTTTTACGTCATTCGTTCCGCACGAGTTGCTGGAAGCTCGGGTTCCTCGCAGTTGTAGGCGGTAACGATGGCAATACACCGCAGTATTTCTCGTCTATCTGGGATGGAATATGCCTTTACGAAACGCTTGTGTGTAGAACGGTCCGCGAATCACTACGGGAAAACAATCACTAGTGGCAATGGATGATAATATCTACAAGATAAATATGTTTGAAGCTGCTATTATCATATTGCCTACGCTCGCTCGCGGATCAAGTAGACCTACTAGAATTGATGTGATCGCGTCTGTTTTTGCGAACGCATGAAGTGCATCTATATACTTAATTTCCGGGTCTCACGTTAGAACTGTACCAGCAACAGGGGACTACAGCGTTTTGTATAATGTTATGCTTTGGTAAGTATCCATTGTCTAAGAAATAATGTCAGGTGCCATACACGATGTCTACGATAAATGTTTCTGCTAGGAGTCACACCGTGGCGCCACCGTCTTGTCGCACTTTCCAATAATGCGAGCTTTCTTATGGTAGCAAAGAAGATTGGAAACTATTTTCAAAGTGTTAGAATGAATTAAATGCGTCCTCTAGGAGCGATTGTTTCTTATCTTTGTTCTTTATTAAAAGATTGCAAAAGAAAGCATTGCCTCAAGGCGTTGCATCATGTTTGCAAAAAGCAATTCTTCGTGGACAGATCGCACTTGCTCTCAAGACAGTCGGTTCCAGTCTACAGCGGTTTAAAGGAGCGGTGCAACGATATTCAATAGGAATGTTTTTCACTTTACACGAGCTTACTGGCACTAGTTGAACTCAAGGATACTCGCACGTCACGCCACTGGCCAAGAAACTCCTTTGTTTCGGTGTAATTTCAAGGACAAAAGCGAGCGTTTGCATTCAATCTCCCTTTTGCAAAAATTTGACGACGTAACGTGGGGATCGCAGTACACCCCAATGACGATATTTGAATGCGGTTCATAGATTGGACGCGTGCATTGCGTCGGCACTCGATTCGGGCTCGTGATAATTACTTTCTCCAGAGGCATTCGGGTAGTGGCCCGTGTCAAATCGCTGCAACGACGACTATAGCCGAGCCATAACAATGCCTCGAACTCAGCGCGTGTCCTGTGCTTTGCCAACCCCAGCGTGTGGCTATGATCAACCTTGGCGGCATATAATCGGCTCCAGATCACGTGGCCGCTTGTTCTGGCTGCGAGTTGAGGGGTGAACGCTGCTCGCTTTTCTTTCATTTTTTCTCGGACTTGTATTGCGTGGGGTGAAAAACGAACGCGTGTTTCATAGGTCATTAACGTCAGGGATCTGTTCTAAGCGGTATTTGCGCAAAGTACAGTAATTATTGCATCGCCCCTTTAAACAAAAAATATGAATTTGCAGCAATGTTTGTCCTGGCGTGGCATTTTCTGAATTTAGGGACACAATGATCGAATGAGAAATATATGATTCGTTGTCGTAAGTTGCGCTATAGATTTCTGTTTAGTTATTGACTATTAAATTATTATGGGAGAGATTAAAGGTTCACTGACCTACCAAAGGTCGTATTTTTTTATTGTCCAAAACGATGCAAATTGCAGTCATAGGCACGCAAAAAAATACCGCATCGCGAAACAAAAATTTTCCACGCGCGCGCTTTTTTATTTTTGGTGTTTTTCTCTCCCGTTTCTCACCTCGCTTCTTTTGATTTGTGACGTCAAAATCATGAAATTTAGAAGCGTTGTAGGCGATATTTTTATAACAATTAATAACGGCAATCCTAAAACATGTTTTTTTTTAACGCAATTGCGAACGCACTACGGCCCTTCTTTTTGAAATACCAAAAACCCGAGTCCGGTGGGATGTCGCCTCCTAGATTTGTATCCTCCATCGGGAAACATGGCGGCGCGCGACGCGACAGAGCAGATGATGATCGGTGAGTCGGGGAATCGGACGAAGTTGTCTTTTTTAGGTACCCGACGACCTCTCAGACTTGGAAAAGGAAATAGTCAAACGGTCAAAACAACTGGGTTTGTAGTCTGTGTAAAGCAGTTTCGATTGTGACACGGCCGGGGCAGCCTTTTAGACGTCAAGCGTCGTCTTCTCGCCGCGATAGGCAGGCGGCACCGCACGCACGGAGGAAACCAAACCGGCTTTTCCCGGTAAGCCGGCGCCCTTCACTCCCGCTCCTCACCTCCTCGCTTCGGGTCGCGGTGGCAACGGCCCAACGGCAGCGGTTTGGAGCGGAGGCGTGAAAGAAAGTCGACTCGCAGGACTCCGCAATATTCCACGTATCCGCACTGGCGCGGATCGCGCGGGAACATCAAATTCGGCATTTGGAATTTGTTTTTTTTTTTACTTCACAAATACTGAATTCCCAAGTTTAGAATTTTGAGGGTAATGTCCGGCCATGGTTTTCAAAAGTTAAGAAAAAAAAGGATTTCGATGTGTCAGTGCTTTTATAAACAGTTGATAAGGGAGTCAAGAACCTGTATATATACATATATATATATATATAGATATATATATATATACATATATTCTTTATCGAATGATGGGAAATGAATTTATGTGCGTCACGCGATCAGGGAGAATGTGGGTGAAGGGAGGCAAGGATGACGGAAAGGGCGACGAAAAGAGAAAGGAGTGAGCTGGAGAGGATGGAGGGAAAGAGAGGCAGAGGGAGAGGGGGAACAGCACTGTAGAAGGTTGAAGACAGTGTTGGCCAGTGAAGGAAGGAGGTAAGAATGGGGAGAGGAAATCGGTGTGTCACGTTACTTATATTTCAGAGGGAAAACTGATTTGGTGGGTCACGTGAAGAAAGAGGGGAGAGGAGAAGGAGGGAAGGAATGAGGGGAATAGAAACACATGCGGAGAAAACCCAAGAAGGGAATAACGTAACAGCGCACAACAAGAAAACACTCGCAAACACAGACACACCAAAAGATATACACTCACTCGGCGCTGACTCACAACTCTTGATTTGCATTGTAGTAATGTCGTTAGTTGGGCGAGTTGGTAATGATTGAACATGGTTAAAATTGCGCACAAACAGAAAGGAACAGTGAAGAGGGAAGAGAGAAGAGACAAGCGCAAACTCACAACTCGATGTATTGAAGAAGAAAGAAGAACAGCCCGCGTTGTCAGCTCGAGCCGAGGCCACACTCGCACGGGGCCCCCGAGCACGCGGAGGATATATACACACCATCAACCGCACTCAAACGAATGTAGAAAGGCCATTTCCTTGTCAGTTAGAGCCACAGAAGGATGGCTGACGCAACGCTCGCCTAGGCGGAGTATAGTAAAAGCTTCAAAAATTTCCCTGGTATGTTTTTCGTAGAATCTGCCAATTATCGTGGTTTTTTGTAAGGAAGGTGTACACTTACACGCTTGACAATGCAGAGGTAGGTGACCCCCCACCGTAGAATTTAGAGAAAGATTGTGCTCCCTAACCTAACAAAACTCCGTCAACGTTTCACGTTGAACCAGTTAGCAAGCAACATCAAAAAGCTGATGGGCTACACCTTGATGTCTTCAGTGCCAAAACACACAAGGAAGCCTGCCCTTTCCGAGCAATCGTCACCGAAAGAGGGTCGTGGCAACGGCAGATGTCGGCCTATCTTCAAAAGCACCTTTCGGGTGTGAAGATTACGGATCCCTTTAGAGTCTGCAATTCGGAAGCCATCGTTGAAGTACTAAGGACCAATGAACTGTCCAATCACGGGGTTTTCAGCGTGGACGTCCAAGACCTTTTTTACTCGCTTCCCCATGATCATCTACTTGCCTCTGTTAAGTCATGCATCGAGTCCCACGGTGAGCTCTCGTTCCGGAACTCAAGTGGTGTACCCATAGAAAGTTTTCTTGAGCTGCTACATTTCTATCTTAATTCGACATTCATTGGGTGGCAAAACGGGTTTTTTTGCAAAAGTCGGGAGTCTGTATAGGCTCCTGCGTTGCACCGGTCCTAAGTGACATTTTTCTTGCGGGAGTCGACCGTGCCATTAAGACGGCCATAGCGTCTATGCCAGTTCTTCACGTGTTTAGGTATGTCGATGATTTCCTCCTGGTGTACCAAAAGACATTGGACAATAATGTAATTAGTAGCATCATGGACATATTCCACAAGTGCGGTTCAGGGCTTATTTTTACCTGTGAAACTCCTAAGGAAGGTGTGTTGCAATTTCTAGACCTTTCCCTATCTTTGCAAACAAACCACCTGTGCTGGTCATTTTCACCCCGTTCTAAAAAAGGTTTACTACACTATACGTCCTCGCACTCTAAAGTCGTAAAAAGAGGCATAGCTCTTTCCTGCCTTACTTCAGCCTTAAAGAAGTCATGCCTCCACACCATCAAAAGCAGTTTTAATGCTCAAATTGAGAGGCTTACAGCGTCTGGGTTCCCAACGCAGGTGCTAACTGAGGTGGTAGGAACTCTGATAAAAAAGTAAAAGGATGTGAAAAAGCTGCAGGTAATGTCGACAAAAAAGAGTGGTGGTGGTTCCGTATATACACAGAATTTCTCACAATCTCAAACAGGTAGCCAATAGGTACGGAGTCCCCTTGGTGATGTCAGCCCCCCAAAAAATGGGTCAAATTTGTTCTAAAGTTCGAGCAAAAGTCGAAAATATTAAAAAACACAGGTGCCGCACGAAACACGTCCGCCCTTACGTGCCCTGTTCAACCAGAGTGGTTTATAGCATTCCCCTTTCCTGTGGTAGATCCTACGTAGGACAGACAGGACGGTGTATTAATGACCGGTTAAGGGAGCACAATCTTTCTCTAAATTCCACGGTGGGGGGTCACCTACCTCTGCATTGTCAAGCGTGTAAGTGTACACCTTCCTTACAAAAAACCACGATAATTGGCAGATTCTACGAAAAACATACCAGGGAAATTTTTGAAGCTTTTACTATACTCCGCCTAGGCGAGCGTTGCGTCAGCCATCCTTCTGTGGCTCTAACTGACAAGGAAATGGCCTTTCTACATTCGTTTGAGTGCGGTTGATGGTGTGTATATATCCTCCGCGTGCTCGGGGGCCCCGTGCGAGTGTGGCCTCGGCTCGAGCTGACAACGCGGGCTGTTCTTCTTTCTTCTTCAATACATCGAGTTGTGAGTTTGCGCTTGTCTCTTCTCTTCCCTCTTCACTGTTCCTTTCTGTTTGTGCGCAATTTTAACCATGTTCAATTTGCATTGTCTTCTTTTTCATGCAAAAGATCCACCCTCCTTTTTCTAGGTCCTAAGAAAGAGATGACGACCTCAAATCGCAGATTACAAAAATAAAAAAACAAACACATTAAAATTTAGGACTTATTTAAAAATAAATATAAAAAGTTAAAAAGTAAAGCATAATAAAGAATTCTCACTGCTGGCGCCTAGGAGAACTTTTGGTTAAATACTCCAGCTCCCTTTGTGAGAGAGTTAAAGATGGCCTGCTGACACACTTGTCTATGTGTCCTTCGATGCTTGCTGCCTCGATAATCTCCCTGGTGAGCTGATTGGGGCTCCTTCCCAGCACAGTGTAGTTGCTCAAACGAGCCGAACACCCACAGTCCCTAAAGTGCACTCCCCAATGTCCAGAGTTGGCGTTGACGACGTTGTTTGCATGCTCCCGAAGCAGCATGCCAACATCGAACAACAACATTTTGGTTCTCCTAGGCACCAGCAGTGGGAATTCCTTATTATGCTTTACTTTTTAACTTTTTAATATTTATTTTTAAATAAGTCCTAAATTTTAATGTGTTTGTTATTTTTATTTTTGTAATCTGCATTTGAAGTCGTCATCTCTTTCTTAGGACATAGAAAAAGAGGAGGTGGGTCTTTTTGCATGAAGAAGAAGACAATGCAAATCCAAGAGTTGTGAGTCAGCGCCGAGTGATAATATATTTTTGTTGTGTCCATGTTCGCGAGTGTTTTCTTGTTGTGCGCTGTTACGTTATTCGACATGAACTACCAACTCGCCCAGTCAGCAGCCTTATCACCCAAGAAGCGAGAGGCATCAGGACAGAAAGGAAGGATGGGGAAAATGTGCTTCCAATATTGCGTCAGCATCCCCGACAGTGCGTCAAGCACCGTCTCAAAGGGAGCGCGACTCTATGCGTGGCGCCACAAGACGGACGCGTCTCCAGTTTTCCGGTGACTCAGGTCGAGTGTCAGCGTGTTTTCCGCGTCGGGCATTCGCTAACGACGACGTAATGTCTAGGCTTTTTCTTCTACGTGGCGTTGCTCTAGAACGCGATCTTTGTTTTCCACTGGGCATTGACTGCGCGTGCAACCAAGTATTTTCAACCGCAGAAAGCTCACGCTGTGGTAAAATCATTTATTTTATTCTTAACCTGTCGCAAACAACAGTCGTCTTGCGCTCTTACCGTGAGAAATAGAGTAACCCCTTTGTTTCGACAAGGAGGTGTGGATAGAGCATGGCGGCAGAAGAAGCTTTGTGACCCGCGCACCGTCTAAGAAATACTCGTGTTTATTCACCGCGCTTTCGTCGGTCACTAATTTTAAACGATGCAGTAGTGGTTCGTTTAGAATCAAAGGGGTCATGCAACGGTATTGGGTAGGAACTTTTCTCACTTTATACGTACTTACTGGCACTGGTGGGACCCGAGATTACACAAACGCAAAACAATGTCCGTCTTCGTCTCGGTTGTATTCCAACGATAAAAGCGGACCATTTCTTTCACTCTCCATCACAAACCTTGATGACGGAGCTGTGTGGGCAATGCCAACTATGCGACCCTCAGGAGTGCGTCATGAAGTTGTGCGGTTTCCGCTGTGCTGATATTTAGATGCTGCTTATAAATTGCACATAAATACTGCCTAGGGATATGATTTCGGCTCGTGTCAATCAATGACACGATGTGCATTCGGGTAGTGGCTCGTGCCCAATCGCTGCGATGACAGGAATAGTCGAACCTTAAAAACACGTGCAACTCAGCGCGTGCACTGTGTTGTGCCAACTCCATCGAGTGACTAAGTTAAAAACATTGGCGGCATCAAAATCGGCTCGCAATCGCGTGCCACTTTTTCTGGCTGCCAGTTGAAGGGGTAAAATGGGGTCGTTATTCTGAAACTTTTCCAGCCAACTGCCATTGCGTAGACAAAACCAACAACAGCAACGTGTTTCATAAGTTATAATAGTCAAGCAATAAGGCCAAGTTGTATTTATTGAAAAAAAAATGGTGGCATCGCCTTTTAAGGTTATAATGGTGCTATAGAAAGTAAAAAAAAGATGAGCAACTTCAAATAAAACTATTTTTGCAAGCTTTGATAATATTGCCACGCACGACGCCGAGCGAGCGCGTGCATGGCCGCGTGGTTACCGCGCTGGACTGTCGTGCTGCAGTTGTAGGTTCGATTCTAGTCGGCGGTCTGTTCTTTTATTTATTCTTTCAACTTGGCGTTCTCGTCTGATCGAGCTCCGAATGTTCTACGCACCGAAAGTTTTACGCCGAAGGTTCCAGAAACCCACAAATGTACAGTCAGCACGAAATGAAACCCGAACGCCGGAACGCGTGGCCGTTGATACAGGCTGCTCCACCTGGAGGGCCCCTGAGAACTAATGAAAATGCGCCGGGGTGCGAGGGTGCGGGTCCTACTAAGATGAGCTCGACCCTCGCGCGGCGCGTCTGGGATTTCCGCGTTTCGCCGGTGGCGCGCTGTAAGCGCCGTCACATCCGATACAAAAAGCACTGTCACTCGCTTTGTGTATCGGATTCCCAGCGATATCTCTTCAGCGCTGTCATTCATTATCGCTTTGTGTATCGCAAGGGCGAAATGAAAGTTGAAACATTTCGTGCACAGAAGACCCGTAGTGCTTGATGACGTGTCACCGGAACCACGCTGGGGCTCCGGTGAACAACGTGCCACGCGCGGTTTCTGAGAAATAGTGAAACGTCATAAACGCGAAATAAAATTTGTTTATTCGCACGACCATACTCTTTATGAAAAAAAAATGCTGCAACAGACCGACGCGGATGCCTCGGTTTTTATGAGCAATGCGCGATGTTTTTGTGCGAGGTTATCAGTCGAATCTTAAAAAGCGAGGAATTGCTCGGTGACGCTCTCTTTGGTAACCACCGATATGCCAGGCGTATCAATTCCGGAGCGGAATAAATTCATCACCCTGTCTGAGCAGGGCCTATCGCAAAGAGCTATAGCCAGGTTAAGCGGCCGCCCGGTGTCGACCGGGCGACAGTGCGGCGACAGAAAAGCACCCCGAGTGACGGCGCTTACAGCGCGCCACCGGCGAAACGCGGAAGTCCCAGACGCCCCGCGCGAGGGTTGAGGACATCTTAGTAGGACCCGCACCCTCGCACCCAGGTGCATTTTCATTAGTTCTCAGGGGCCCTCCAGGTGGAGCAGCCTGTATCGATGGCCACGCGTTCCGGCGTTCGGGTTTCATTCCGTGCTGACTGTACATAAGGGAATCCGCATGGCGAGCGGAGTCAGTCTCGCCCCAGCGTTCGATCCTGCTGTTAGGCCGCTATCGACGCCCGCGATTGCTCTATTGTTATCTACTGTTTCCTTTTTGTTTCCGGTCATAAGTTCGCTCCGTTAAACTTTTAGTTTGTTTCAGTTTTCGTCGCCTCATCAATTGTCATTCGTTGCATTTTCGGTGGACGTGCGGGGTAACGCATGTCCGTGCTGCGTACACCTACGGGGCCCGCAGTGCAAGTCCGATTCCAAGCCCGTCGAGAAGACCGCTCTTCGAGGAACGTGAATCTCGGGCAAGCCGCCGCATCAAGGAGAGGCTCCTGAATTGGGTTTCCTGCCGGACAAGCCCAAGCCGAAGAAGACGACGATGGCCAACCAGTCGCAGACCCCGGCCACTTCTGCCGTCATCTACCTGCCCTTCGCACCACGGACGGCTGCTCCGTTCCTCGGTGAACTCCACAAGACGTCGAAGATCGGGTCGATCAGTACGAACGCGTCGCCCGCCACAATGGCTGGACCGACGAGCAGCGTCTGCAAAACGTGCATTTCTTGCTCGAGGGGATTGCCAGTTACTGGTACGAAAATTACGAGTCTTCTTTGTCAACGTGGGATGTTTTCAAGAACCAACTGAAGGCGATATTTTCCAACCAACACCGTCGAGAGAGAGCCGAAGACCTGCTTCGACCTAGAACCCAAGGCCCCAACGAGAGCTTCACCGGCTTCGTCGAGGATGTTCTGCACCTGGTCGCTCGCGCCGACCCTCAAGCAACCGACGAAAAGAAGCTGCGGATCCTGATTCGAGGTGTAAGGGATGACATCTTCGGAGGCATCGTCCGCAACCCGCCGACCACCCTCGAAGCCTTCGTCACGGAGGCAACAACATCGAGCGCTCCCTCCAAGCGCGCGCTTCCTACTACCAACGACGTCCAAGCGTGGCTGCATCTACCGTGTTTAGTGGCGAAACCTCCCCTGTAACCCCGGCCATCCGCGAAATTATCCGGGACGTCGTCCGGGTGGAAATCAGCAGGTTACTGCCACCCTCGAATGGTCCAGCGATACTCTTCATCGCCGAGGTTATGCGCGAGGAAGTCAAACGGGCAGTCCAACCTGAAAATCCCATCAACGTGACGACTCCAGGAGAACCGCCGTTGAGCTACGCCGCCATGGCCCGATGACCGCAGCAAGCTCCCCACCAGGCCCCGTCACCACCCCGAAGACACAACCAAATGTCGCGGTATCCTTAGTGTCGGGAGGAACAAGCTCAGTACGTCCGTCCAGAGCGACCCTCTCCGAGGAAGACCGACGT
>JAZHYW010055883.1:0-36702 GCA_037355805.1 Ixodes ricinus | reverse complement strand
TACTGTGAACAACAACACGCGTGATGATGTCATTGCAGTGAACATCGAAGGCTGCTGCCTCCTGCTGGCAGATGTTCATAAAAGTTTAAATTGAGGTTCCCGTGTCGGCCAGTGTGTCCTTTGTCTAGAACTGGGAACAGCAAAGTAGAAATGGGTCGATTGCCAAAGGGAGTCGATCAACGATTTAGCGATTTGAAATGAATGCATGTGCATGTTTCAGCCATAGAAATTGAAGATTTTCCCAGATAAGTAATGTCCTAATTTGTAAAATAATAAGAACCCAGTCGTGCTGTGACGGTTAACATAAATTCACGTCTCCGTGCCATCGCGCAGGAGATCGCGATTATGCAAAAGCTTTTCGACAATTTCCTGCCACACCAGGCGACGGAAATAAGCCTTCTATTATATGTTGTAGATGATAAAACCGACTCAATGTCACCACTGCAAGATATCAGAATTAAGATAGATTAAGTTACGAAAAGTTACAAGCTGAAAGTGATTATCACGAGAAACCTTGTACCCGCCTTGCGAGCGCAGCCCATGTTCATCGACGGTGCAGCCGTAAATTCGGTCCGCGCTTCGTTTACAAAATGTTCCGAGCACACTCGAGTGGATGACGTTCGGAAAACGTATTTCCGGTTTACGGATGCAACCCCTTTCTCCGGAGGTTTTGGTTATTTCGAAAGCGATGGACTTCGAAGACACTGCAACCGCAGCTGTGTTGTCGTATCCCGTGCGCGATACACATGTCCTCCGATAATATTCTGCGCTTTCGGTTGTTATTCGTGCTGCCAATAACCGAACAATGATGTCCCGATGACCAAGGAATTGTCGTCATAAATTCCGCTAGCTCTAATTATATCTGGATGTAAAATAAAAGGAAGGAAACCGCGAAGGAAACAACCGAACTTGGAAAAGCACACGCGTCCAAAGCGTTCATCCGGGTCTTTCGCTCGTTCCTAACCACTCAGCGTAAGGAGGAAGCTTTGGCAATCCTTTCCTCTTTTCTCTCTTGCCCTCTTTCAGTAAAACGGACTATAAATAAACAATTGCCACAGCCCTCATAGAATTTGGTGCGCTTAAGTCGTAGATTAAGCGCTGCTTCGCCTGAAGTGCTAGTTCGGCTCTAAATTTCGCGGATAGACCATAATAGACGAATACGGAACTGAAGAGGAAAATGTTTAATGAAGCGAACTTGAGCCTACAAACTCAACGAGAAAGGTACCCGATCCTGCGTCGGCAACGGAAGAGCGCCAGCCTTGATGTCGCAGCGACAACTTCTTTGAAACAGAGTCCCTAGTTTAGAATGCTCTCAACTGCAACAAGCAACAGGTCGCGGGATTCTACTGGAATGTTTTACATATTTGCGATAGATAAACTGAAGGCCTAGGCTGCTGATCTTCGAACTGCGTGCTTTTGCATGGGAAACTTACGCGATGCCATCTCGGTTATGTGCGCGGCAATGCAACCTCCCTCCACCCCCCCCCTTTTCCTCCATAAAACGAAAGTTATGATCTATGAATGCGACAGCCCTTATCGTTGCACACACGCTAAATATAGCGAGGAAACTAAATTAGTGTATAAGTCACGTGACGTCAATTTTCCGCTAAATTCAGCGGAAAACGGAAAACACTGCCAGGAAGCGGGATAGCCGCTGTCACAAAAATGTTGGATTAGTAGCCTAATAAATATATCGCATTACAAAAAAAAAAACTAGCAGCGAAAAACAATTATTTTGCGTGCGCAAGAGCCCGTCAGAAAACTGCGTTCCTCCCATTTTTGGTCATGTCCAGGTCATCCATTTTTTTTTCGGTGACAGAGGGTGAGACGACATTTTTTCCCCAGATATTTAGAGGTGTTGCAAGTTGTATGATGTTATGATTTATTATTGCGAATTAATAAGTGTCATTTGTTACAACTTCTGAAAAGGCGCCCTACGCCGCTAACTTCGTGACATAAACATTCCGGAAGTGTGAGCACTAGCCGCCTCCTGGTTGCGGCGCCCGCGGATGTACTGATGGCGGTGAGGACAATGGAGAAGTTGGCGAGGGCTCGATCGTGTTGTTCTTGTCGACACCTCACAACCGCTCGGATTTCGAAAGAAAAATATTCCTTTTCCGAAATTTCGTTTGAGCACTCTGATTATTATCAGGATCGGAGGAATGGCATATGTGTCGTACTTAAGGCTTTGAGTTAGTGATAATGAAAATGGTTAAAAATACTCCTTAGCGGATTATGCGAGAGCCACATGTTCATGACTTTAGTACGATGCGAGGCAGAAATTAGATGCAGGAGCTGCGTAAGCGCCCACTTCTAACTCGGGAACAGTCTGTCTGCTTGCGGAATACTATCTCATACAAAGTCACTTGATTTATAAAATAATATTGAGTCGTTTATGTCAGCGTTCACTTTGTCCTGTCCGGTTGTATAAATTAAACTATCTAAGCTAAAAACGATCTAGGACTAACTGTACATTGAATAGCGTATTAACGTCTGCACTTGACTCTCAAATGTGGGCCGGTCCGATAAAATACTGCATACTGCAGGTTCATTACCGCCATTAATCCGCCATAAAATGCACTGCTTATTTAAGGCACCAGATGACCCTGAATTTCTGAAAGGGTCCCTTGTTGAGGGACCATCTACGCAACACCACCCAGGCGTCGCTATCCTAGCTTTGGAGGGAGTCGTTTTCGCCTGTACGACTTTAAAAATCATTTGAAAGGGACTAAAGGAAAACACTCATAAAAGAATATGCAAGCTTAACTTTCTGTGGCATGTAAACTAACTCTGGCGAAGGCCGAGACGTGGCACACTGCTTCGCACAGTTACAGTGCCGAGTTTTAGTCTAGCAGACGGTATCCATGCGGTGGTGTGAACCCTCGTGAATCCGTGTCAGAACGTGATACTGGGACGTAATATAGCACCATGACGTGGCGTGGCCTTAAAAATCCGACAAAATCTAGCGGAAAGATTTACCCTCTAAGTTTATCGAAGAAATGTACAGGATACATTTAGCGGAAAACATTTCTTCACGAAATCTTGTGAATGAAATGTGCCGTTGTGACAGTACACCGCAATGTCGCACCACTGAAATTCCTGAACACTTTAACGAACGAAATGTTCTTATAAATTTAGAGAACACACGAGATTAACTGCGACACCTGGCGAAAAATAAGGACCGCAGTTAAAAAAAACCACGCACCTATATAATAGACTTCAGTCTCGTTCGTTATCGGAATTAACCAGACAAATCGCTCCACCAACTAAAAACGGACATGCACCACCATCCACCGAATCAAGAAAGAGCTCTCAATCTGTCAATCCTCCCAGAAATTTAAAATGCGACACACCTTTGTGAATGCGCCCATCATATCCGAAGACGCACCACGTTTTCATTTTCCTGGTAACACTGCCCCTTGGATAGCGCCTGATCGGAGCCGACCTCGAAATCACACAGGACAGAAGGGGAACGTTCTTTCTCTTTTTTAACCAGCAACTACGCCAAGGACTCACGGCTACAGCCACAGCTGCTACAGCACGTCCGCCATTGCCGACGCCGAAATGTTTACATCCGCAACCCCCCCCCCTCGGCCGGAAGAGGCGGAGCTTAGTTTAATCTCCTCCCAACTTCACGCCTCCTTTCCCATGCGTAGAAGACCGAAATGCGCGCCACTTGCAAGGCGCATATACCCTATTGAAAAATATTTTTACCAAAATTTAATTTTATGTAAGAAATCATTTTACTCGATTACGGGACTCTTTTACTTCCGGTAAAGCCGGAATTTACTGGAATGTCACCGGATGTTTTACCGGAATGTTACCAGATTGTTTACCGGGACTTCACCCCATTTTAACCGGAATTTCGTTTGCAGTAACAATTCTATTTTACTGAATTATGGGATTGTTCTAACTTGCAGTAAAGCTGGAATTTACCGGAAATCACCGGACTTGCCGCAATACACCGTAACAGACCGTGTTTTTATTTTTTTTCGGACGTCAATGGGAGGCATTTAGGAAGAAGCCTGTGGACGTGTATGTTTACCAGATCCTGGACGACTCGATAACAGTTAAAACGTGGTTAGTCCATATAGGCCTGAAAGTTCCATGTCTTTATTTCACAGGGTCGATAGCAGTGAAACAATTTGCACAGCTGTAGACAAAACTAATCAGACCAAATAGAAACAACCGAGTTATTTGTCGCAAAAAAAATATCTTTCAGGGCACTCACAATGCCGCTGGGCAAATTCCTAGATGTACGGTAGTTCAACAAATAAAACCGAGAGGGTGCACCCCACGGACACACACACACACACACACGCTGTCAGTCGCACGTTTTGCGAAAATCACGAATGCGCGGAACGAACATCCGCCGCCGTTGAGAAATCGCGGGCGCAGTCACGGCGTCTCCGGGGTATTTTTCGCTCACTGGATGCTTCTGAAGCCGGGCGGACAAACAGGCTAAGAAACAGGACACTGAAAGATATTTTTTTATCCACACACCCAGCTGCGCTGGAAGATACACGTTGCAGACATGGAATGGGGAGCCGACACTGGGCGCGTTAAGTCCGTGCTCCGGAGCGCGAGAGTTTGGCGCTCCTTTCACTAAACGGACAGGAGTGCCACCAAAGCCTGACACTCGAGCGCGCTCTTCGTGCACCGAGAATTTCTCGGAGCGCGAGTGACTTCTTCGCGCTCCATGACGTCACGTAATTAAACAAGATGGCTGCGCTGCTGTTGAGACCACTCTGGATGAGACCGTCGAGACGAAATGCGTAGCCGGACCGCTGCCCCTTTTCATGTTGATTAGTGATTAATCTAGCACTAATCTAGCACAAACAGAGACAGAAAAGTTGTCCAGATGAGGAGACATTCGGACCGCTCTGTCCCTTTTATAACGCTTAGCCCAGCGAATAAAGATGCTTCGATTTGAAAACCGAAACATCAGTGAGCGTTGAGGAAAAGGTTTGTTCGTGCGTCTTGCCTGAAAACGAATTGATCTATCGAAAGAGCGTGCCAATAGCTCGGCGACAGAAAAGTTGTGATGAAAAGACAGTCAGACCGCTGCCCTGCTTAAAGGGTAACTGCAAAGAAAATAAACTGTTTTTTTTAAACAGCCTAATTGGAACAAGCATGTCACAAAACAAATGTTCCACGAAAAAAAATATTTTTTTAGCAATATTTACGTCACAGGACGTAATTTAGTCGGAGTCAGAACCTCTCCACGTTTGAGATTCCCGCTCTTTCGACCCCCGCGGAGGAACTACGCCCCGCCCCTCACTCTTGGATTTGCTCTTTTTTGTTGACTTGGCTGCTGAGCTGAGCGTCTTGATTTCCGGTGAGATCTCGCAACCGACAACGCACGTTAAACATGGCGCCGGTATTGTTTTGGTTTGATGGTACACGAGAATAGAGCTGTAACGAGAAGCTGCGCGGTTTGCGAGCACATAGCGAAGACGAGATCGGAGAAGTGCCCTGTGATGTTCCCGGAAGACGGATAGTATCATTCGTAATCGTCGTGTGTGCTTGGAGAGCGAAGGGAGTCACAGGGTCCGTGAGTGCGCAACCACAAGCCAACGTTCACGACAGCGCTGCGTTGACTTCGGCAATCTCGTTCTGTTTGGTGCGACACGGCGATGCGACAAAGGACTGAAACGTTCGTGGTGTGTGTGGTGCGGTGCTTGGAAGTAGACACCCACAGATCGCAGATTGGTTGTTGTGGGGTTCAGTCCCGTCGTCGTCAGCTGATCCAGTCAAACTGGTGCGGGAGGACGCAGCGAGCGTTTTTAAAAGTAAATCTTCCTTCGTTCCGTTTTAAAATGTGGAAGATACCCGACGCATACCGTGTGTAAAACGCTGCGGGCGTTTTCAACAAAATTACGTCGTTTTATTTGAACAATGAACTCCGAATTGTTGTCCTAAGTCTGCCGTTTTTATGCTTCGTGTTGTGGGACTGCGTTTGCACAGCGACGTGTTGCGCTCATAGTGCGGTGTGAATAAATTTGGCCAAGATTTCGTACCTGCCCACACATGCATGGACTGAGACCATTTTTTACGTAGTGAACATAGTGCTTTTTTATTTTGTGTGTCTAGTCGCGGATGTTAGGTGCACCCGGTGCGAATCTCGACGGCCTTTGGCGGCGATATGACGAGAACGTAACTGGACACGTTTGTCGCTACGCGAACGCCCGATTGCCGCCAGCCAAATGGCATTCCTTTCGGGGCGACATGGCTGCTGGAAGGCTCGCTGTCGGGATCACTCACCTGACATCTCCGAAAAGTCGGCATTTGCACGCGCCAGCAAGCCAAAAGAAAAAAAGCACGCTAAGCAAAGAAAAAGGAAAACGAAAGAACCGCGCTCTGAAAGCCAAAACCCCGCGTCGCTTCCTATCACTAATACCTGCGACAGCTGCTAAACACACACTACATCACTTCAAGAAGTCTCACTCAAGCACCTTGGTGAGCACGAAACACTGATCACTTCGGCGAAACGATTAGTCGAGGCAGGCGAGACGGGCGGGAGCAGAGACTTTGGCGGCCATGAAAGAATGGCGAAGCTTTTGTTTGTTTTGGTATGAATCGAAATGGAAGTGCCCGTCTTGTAAACCTTTTGTAAAGAATAATAACTCTCATCACATGGGTTATTCTTTAATCGTAAAAATATGCCACTCAAAAGGAAATTGCAACATATAACAAAGGTTTTACAACCAAGATCTAAGCTGTCAATCAAACTCTTAGCCAATGAGAACCTATTGCGATTGACGTCACATAATCATAACTTGGTGGCGCGCGATTTAAAACGGACGAAATTGCCGCAAACTAAAATCAGTCTCACACAAAAAATATTGCTGTAAAAACTTTTTTCTCGCGGAAAATTTTTTTTTTGACATGCTTGTCCCAATTAGGCTGTTTAAAAAAACTTTTTTTCCTTTGCAGTTACCTTTTAAGGGCTTAGAATGCTGAGCCCGACCGCAGCGAATAAAGATACTTTGATTGGAAAGCCGAAACACCAGTTAGCATTGCGGGAAAGGTTTGTTCATGCATACCGCCTAAAAGCAAATTGACGTGCCATTGAACGACGGTGTGCCGGTATCGGCGTAGCTTCCGTCTCGCTGCGAGACGGAACCCACGGAACCAAGGAATCTGACAAATTTGAGGGTTTCCTGCGTCGACGAGCGGGTTCAAGAATGTTGATGTTGTCTTTAATTTAAATCGGAACAGCATGCATGGTCAATAAATAGATCGGCCAAGGTAACCCTCAACATATGTGCACAAAGGAGTCTTCAAACCTTTTAGGAATATTAACACGTTCGTAGAAACTTCACGACGTCGCCGTCTCTTTTGCTTCAGACTCTGCCGCTCCACACGAGCCTAATTATTTATCCTTGAAATATTTTCGACTTCTGCCACCCGTGTCCACGGTCGGAAGGAGCTCGTGTGGCCCGTCGATAGTTTCTGGCCGTGTTCCAAAACTTGCTCGATCTAACTCTAGGGTAAGTGTGGTTATCGAAAACCTACCCGCGTCCAGCGTTTCTCTATTTTTGTTGTCACTTGACATAATCCTCCAGGGTAACGTCGGATCCATTCGAGTAGGTTTGGAACGTAGCCTCGGTGTGTCGCGCTCCTGTACGCTATGCGTCGTTTAGTTGCTGCACTCGGAGTATGAAACTCGGAGCGTCGGAGTAGGAGTAAAGAGCGCCGACGTAACGCGCCTGTTGAAAGTCCGTTCGTGGCCGTTGCTCGTTGACGGAAAAAAGAAACCGGTTTTCTTCAAAACAGACAGCAAAAGACCCTCACATTTTCCCCCGAACCCAATGCGAGGAGAGAGGGTGCGTGGGGGCTCGTCCTTGGTGCGTTCTAGGCACCATAATTACACGCCCAGTTCCCGGCTCGTCTCGGCCTCTCCTCCTCGCGTCGGCTTCGAGTGAAGTTCGGTAAACAGGGAAACGAGTCACTCGTTTCGGGTAACATTTCCAGCAAAACCAGAATAGTCTGGTAAACGAAAGTGGCTGCCAGTGACATTCCAGAGAAATCTGGAAACCCGCTACCGGTGAAGTTCCAGCGAAATCTGTTTCCCGGCAAATACTCCAGCAAAACTGGTAAACTACGCTGGCTTCGGATGAAAACGGGTCAAACTTAACCATGTTTCACCGGATGTAACTGGAAGTTCACCCGATGCCACTGGAAGTTCACCGGATGTCACTGGAAGTTTTTGCCGGATGTTTCAATAGGGTAGCTTAAACAGCCGTCAGTTACAGCCGAAGGTTACGACTAAACATTACATAACACCATGAATATCGGCTGATAAAAGACATTCTGCGTAAAAAAAATATAAAACTATGTTAGAAGTTTATACATATGTTCTCGAGTCAAGACTCACTTAAGAAGGCCATTCAGGTAGTTGTGCACGTTGCCCCTGTGTGGGGCGTAGAGTGAGATTCCGAGCACCAGATATCCAGTTTTGTCGGCTCCAGCTCTGTGCTCTTCCTGAAGAAACCTCAGCCTCTGTTGGAGCATTGTAACGCAAAAGCGACGGGTTTTGCTCCGCGCATTTTGGCCCACGGAAACTCGTAAAACGCTTTCACAAGCTTATGTGTTCTTACAACCGAGTTTTATACACATTTTTGAAAACCCCATGAAGCAAATTTGTCGTAGACATTTCCTGGACAGGAAACGTGTGATTGGTCCCGAGTCATTGCCGGACGCTCATTGAGCCTTCGAGTCTATTACGTTCTCAGAGTCTCAAGCAATGGCTGACTCGGGAAATCGGCGCAGCAATTACTAGATGCAGCCTACATTTGAAAAGGGTCTATTGTTTATGCCGAAAGAACACATCTGCCAGGCTGGCGCCATCTGTAGGTGGCCCCGGAACTGGATTTGATTAGAGACAATGTTCTTCAGTATTTGCGAGATTAAATGTACGTAATATCTATGATAAATAATCGTCAAATCAATGTGAAAATGTTTTAATTAAAAAAATATAATGATGCATGAATCATTTCAATTTGTATAAATAAAATAAAATAAACGTTTTTTATATTTTTTTTTTAAGTTCTGCGGTGGTTACGCTTTGGTAGACAATATACGGAAGTATACAGAAAATTAGGAAAAAATTAAGAAGAAACGCAAATGTCAAGCGTCCCACGGCTACTCAATAGATGGCCTCGTGTGTTATCTTATCCTGTCCCTCAAATGCGTCCGCGTTAAGCTATTTTCTATGTACATTGAATATTTTGTTTTATTTATTGGAAGTGCCAGGAGAGTTGCAAGGTTATTTGACTGCTAAAACGCTCATTGATTTGCGGCTTCGGAATCGACAGTTGAAGAGATGACTGTTCACCGGGCAGACGTCGTGCAAGTTCTCGTTGTATTGGAATCTTCAATTGAATATTTGATACTGATATTTGAACATCATATAAATTATCTCACACGCAATATAACTTTCTTACGGCCCTTGAGTATTGGCGACTCCAGCGAACTATAGGGGGCGCGCTGGTCAGGCGAAATGGCGGACGTAGAGGAGGTCGTTTTCGTCGTTCAACCACGCGGACCACCATAAATGTCTTGCTCTGCAGCATAAAATCGGTGTAACATATGAAAGCAAAGCGATTTTTCGACGGTAGGAACCCTTCTTCTAGTCAGTGCGTAGGAATGACACGGCGGAAGCATAGAAATAATTACTGGGAACGATGTTTGTTTCTATGCTGCCTATACGAGAACCAAGCAGAGATAGCAGACGACGGAGTCGAAACGACCTCCTCTCTGAGCTTCGGCGTTGCCGCTACGCGGCGTCGATTTCGCTGGAGTCGCGAATAGAATTGTTTACTTTATGTTTCTTTTGTTTGCTTTTTTTTCGTTGTGCTTGGCAATGAACGGCCGTATGCTACCACATTGGAGCAGAAGTGATTTTGAGGCGCGCTGGGACTCTACGAGACAGGACTTTTCTTAGGTTTTGACCTAAACAAGTCCTCAAAGCCCTTACTGGCGGAGAGACCTTGCGGCACAATGCCGAGCGCAACGAGACAATTCATGAAATCGTGAAACTGATATGCCAAATTTTCAATTAAATTCCTTTTTCATTATTTGCCCAACACTACACGTCTTTGCGTGTCACTCTTTCGAAAGATTCAAATTTAAGAACCATAAACTCGTTATCTGGAAATGCTCAACTAAGCAAAATCCAGATATCGCCTAGAAATCTGGAGCATGTATACTTTCCGGCAAAGCGCTCAGAAGAGCCAGTTGCTGCAAACTACGGAGGGAAGTCCGGTATTGAAGAGGCTGTAATTCCGCTCATAGGCGTAGACTTCGGGGGGCATCGGGGAGCTCGTGCCCCCCTGGTGAGATCCGGAAGGGGGGCAGAGCCCCCCTCCCCCCCTTCCCCCTTTCCCCGAGCCCGGGCTATGATCCTTACGGAGACGCTGTGTTTACGTGTCATGTAACGACCTTGTAGTAGTGGCATGTAAACAAAATAACGCCCACGTTGCCTTTATTCACAAAATACATGGGAAATGGAATCCCAGCGTGCTTTCGTTAGCTTCAATCTCCAGTTCTGGCGAAAAGGTAGCAGCACCCCCCACCCCGCCCCCCCCCCCCGGAGAACTTCTCAGCCTGCCCCCCCCCCCCCCCCCCCCGGGAAAATGGGAAGTCTACGCCGCTGATTCTGCTAGCACATAAAAATGGTAGACTGCGCTGCGACATTGAGCATGACGTAATCACGTGTAAGGTTATGCTCGGTGCCGCTATGTGATCTAGTGTTTAAGGGCGAAACATATTTATAGCCTCACCATTCGCCGATCTCCGTTTGTAGATTGTAGCGATTAGCTCCGTCAAGTGGTTTGCGGGAAAGAAGACGCACTGGATATCTTAGAGTGCATATGTCTCAGCCGGAGACACAGGGAGTTTTACTAAAATCATATGACGGGCTAGTTCGTTATACACTACGACAAATAAAGGTAGCGGAAAAGACGAGAACAAGTAAAAAAGAGACACGGACAAGCGCTGACTCCCAACTGATGTTTAGTAAAGAAACAAAGGAAGATGAAGCAGAAAGAGCGAGGAAATGTCGGAAAGGACATAAAAAAACTAAAAAAGACGAAAGACGAACGAAAGCAACGATTATTTGTTTCTTTAAAGTTACAAAAAGTAGAAAGGAAGCTGGATGGAAAATTAAGAAGTTACACGAATAAAAACGCATGAAAAATAAAATAGAAAGGAATGAGAAAGCGGAAAAATCAAATTGGCATAAAAGCCTACTCCAATAAAATGAAGAAAAGCAAAATATACAGAAATCGTGTCAACATTACGCTAGTGAAACAAAGTTGTCAGAAGAAAAAAGGCATTGCAAGAAGTGCAGTTCCTTCGCCGATAAGGCTTCCGACGGATCACTGTGCGTCTTTCCCTTTTTGCTGCTATGACGTGGTACTCATAAGTTTTGCTTGCACTTTGGTCGGTGAATTGCCTTAGGATTCATGTTTGATGGAATAAAGGGGAACACACAAAACCTCGTACGTGGAGAGGGAAATGCCACGCCGGTGATTACTTCTGAGACAGTGCATGTTCTCTCAATCTTAATTTCAGATAGTGGCTTGTCTGACACACGTACACCTTCCCACACCAGAAACGAATCCGATTCTCATCTACTACGCCTTTGAGGCAGTTCGCAAATCTATTGGCATGCTTGACATGGCATTTTTTCTATTTCTCGTGTTGAGGTTTGATTTTAGAGCAGGGTCACTTCAACTAGTCGGGTGCACAAAGCACCACACTGACATAAAATATATTCAAATCAAATCAAAGTTTTATTCTTTTGAAAAACCGGAATGAGTCCTAGACAAAAAAGTGTTTGGAACGGCTTGACTGTGCTGGGACGCTTGTTACATTGGCAGCGGCTTTGGTAAAATATGCTCTGCTCATATTAGCATATAATTTAATAAAAATAGTGATGCGATACACTGCGTTAGGAAGCAACAATTATATAAAAGCCCAAGTTTTCTTTGCTGATCATGTATTTGTTTATGATGTTTGTGAGGCAGTTATTATGCCTCTCTGCTGCTTAAGCTAATATCACTCTCATGCTTTGCAAGTTTAGAAACAGTGTATGAACAGCCTATGAAATATGTAGGTGAGAAACGAATTGAACAAAGTAAACGATACTCATGCATGAGTTCAACAGGTAGTATTTGATACCTTAAAAATAAAGGCTTTGCGTGGTCTTAATAAGAAACATTGGGAATACATCGTATTATATCACCAATTGCCAAGCTTAATATATCGTAATAAATCGCGATATCATAACATATCGCGACGACAATCGGTAGGCCAAACGCACTTGTACATTTTATATCACGGAGCACCATAAATTGTATCTATTATATTATCTCATCACATAATCAACATCACCTAAACGCGTCACCGCTGGCCTTTACGGTACGAGACTCTTGATTTCTGCGGTGCCACGTGCTCTCCTGAGCCAATAAAGATCCGCATCATCATTATTTTTAATATAGTATTTTGTAGTAAAAATATGTGTTCAGATTTTTTTTTTTGTACTAGCCAATTTTCTCACGGCCCGTTCTGCGATAGATAAACATGACACAAATAAATAACTTAATTATCAGCATTCAATGCCAAAATGTTCACGTCAACTTGGTATGAGCCTGACGACAACATTTGTGCTCTCTGTGTTCGCCAGGTACAAGGAAAAGCTACTCCTTTCTGACACGTCACATTCTAAACTCACCAGAAGAGGAATCGTGGCCAATAGTTTAACAGTGGCGTTAACTGGGTCGTGTTACCACGCAGAAGGAGAGAGCTTTAATAACGAAATCGAACGACTGCAATGTTCGGGATACCCTTCTCCCTTTTGATGGATGTGGCATAAAGTATATGTATTAATGCAAGGGAAATATTAGAGCGAAGCAAGAAGAAGAGAAGCCAGCCAGCCATAGTGTCGTAAATTTATTGCGGTTCACATAACTTGAAAAAGGTAGCTAACATGTTCGATGTCAAGGTTGTGCTGCCAAGCAGGAGATTAAGCGTGAGAGCTGCCATAACTTCGTAGTATACGAGATTCTGTTCTGGGTACAGGTGTGCCAGACTGGCCGGTGTGTAGAATATGAGATTGAGAGATCATGCACTGTCTCTGATATCATCACAGACGGGGAGGAATCTTGCATTAAACGTACGAGATCGCAAGTGTATCACTTTATTCCATTGAGCAAAAACCCTTACGCAATTCAATCATTAAAGAACAAAATAAATGTATTAGGCGCAAGTCATAGCAGCATAGAGGGTACATGCATCAGTGGATTGTCCAGTGCCTTATCGAGAAGGACTGCACAACTTACAATAGCTTCGTTCGATTTATCTGCGCTTCCTCATCGGTGCGAGAAAAATGCAGGTTAGCGCACTTCCGGCCGTATCTGAATGCACATACCGGAAATACTGCCTGCACTTTCCTGCCCTGCTGCAGGACGTGCAGTTAAATTGAAAGAAGCTCGTGTGTCGTCTCAGAACTTTGTTACTCTGCCGTAATTTTCAGATGCCTCTTCTTGCCGTTGCTTTCTTTCATTTCATTGGATAGATTTCACTTTCAAATTTTTTATCCTGTAATTCAACCGCCTGTGATGCTGACCGCGGCCCTCTCCCGACGTGTGCACCAGACATCCTGAAATAACCTTAGAGTCATCATTTAACGTCGCATCCACTACGCGGACGAAAAAAGTTGAAACGAGGGCGTAATGATGATGTCTCCGGTGATTCGTCATGGACGAAGTCGTCGGAACCAGCGCTACGGATGAAGGAAGGACAATGCCTGAGCGTTTGGTTGGCTGGTAGCCTAGTCGTGTTGTTCTTAGGCTGCACTGATGATGTCTCCACACATGGGAGACGAAACGTCTACTTATAAATTGTTGATATTGTTACACAAGCCGGAGTATTTGCTTTTAAGTTTGAATCCCCTCAAAGGTGCCCGCGTACCCATATCTTAGAGTGTAGGATCGCTTTGTAGAGATCCTGCCTAAACTCGAAGACGCGCATCTGCCTGGAATGTGACTCGTATTGGTGTGCTGACCGCCTTCAAATAAGCGGTTCCTAGATTTACACCTGATGACGTCATCAAGTGTCATGATGTCACCGGATGCAATTCTGGCTATGTAACGACGCAGTGGTTGATATAACAGACACCTGTTCTGCTGCAGCTCGTTCTCTGGCTTGACATTCAACGGCCCCTAGTGAAAATGCCAATTGTTATGAGAATTTCTTGTGTCCAATCAACACATATAAATCATACAAGATAAATAAGAGCATATGAGAACCATTTAAGAACGATATAAGATACACAAGAACATATAAGGCACATATAGGAAACTTAAAGAACTTCTCACAAGTTTTTTATATGGTTCTTATATGTTCCTATATATATGATAGTGTTCTATATAGTTCTTATATGGTTCTTATAGGTGTTTTTTAATTTTACAGATTTGTTTAAAAAAACCACTGAAAGCTACACTTACGTGGTTTTGTAGCAGTGGTGAATAATACGCCCAGGGGACATTATGTAACTTTAATTAATGAAAACCGACATATAGATTCCAATTAGAAACGATGAGCGTCATCGAAAGCCACTACATCAGTATTTTCTCAGAAAGACATTGAGCGCGTGAAGCGTAGTAGTGCACTAAAGTTACCACTCGTGGAGCAAGTACAAGGCGACTGAACGGTTGCGGGAAGGCGCTTGCGCGATTTTCCGTCTCCTATCTAGTCTTAGCCTTGCACCTGCTCCACGAGTGAGTAACTTTAGATCACGTTACGCTTCTCACGCGCTCAAAGGCGTTCTAAAATTTACTTATTTAGTGATTTTCGATGACGCTGAGCAAGTTTCTAATTGGAACCGAATGATCTATTGTTGATTAATTAAAAGGTTATTAACAAATTTTAATTAATTAGCTGGACTGATGTGTTACGACTAGTCGTCTATACTATGTCCCCTCTAGCTGTATAACTCACTCTCACAAACCGCATAAGTACAGCTTTCATGGATTTCTTTTTAAACAAATCTGTAAAGAATTAAAAAAAAAACACATTTATTATGTTTTTACATATCTTGTATGATTCATATGTGTTTATTGAACACAGACATTTCTCATACAAATGAAATTTACAACAGGGGGAAGCTTCGGCATCCAGGGTTTGGGGCTCCGCAACGACAGCGACACTCGCGTCGCTGATACCTTTCGCTGGGACTTCCAACACCAACCGCCAGGAAGGCGGCATAAGGCAGCAGGGAACGCCGGCTCCTCTGACGATTATTGGTCGCCACTTCGAGACGACGTTCGGTGTATGGGCAGGATGGGACGCTAGATACGTCAGTTCAAAACGCGTTCTAGGCAGCATACCTCTACCTTGCCGCCGAGGTGGAAGTGTATGTCGCCTACCTTCAGCAGCAGATTGTAGTTGACGAACGTTTCTACGCTGGTCACCAGGGCATCGTGCACTGGTAAATTAAGAAGCCCGTAGTGGCGAATGTTTTTTGTCCAGAATTTCTCAAATGCGTCTATTCCAGCTGTCGTATTCAGGTGTTTGTACGCATCGAGTTCTTTGCTGCGAGAAATAAGGCTGGTGTGAGTTCTCGTTAGTTATTTTTATTTCAATTTTGCTTCCGATACCATATTTGAGGGTCAATCAATCCTTAAATAAATCAGTCAGTCGGTCGCTCACTCACTCACTTACTGTATTTGATCAATCACTCACTCAATCAATAAATCGAATAAATATATTTTTTTATTTTAACGAAAAAAGGAGGTATACCTGTACGAAAACGCAGACGCGAGTGTGGCTTGCTGTTCCAAAAAAATACATGTTCTCAAATTTACTGCAGGAATAACTTGGCTTTTCTTACTACTTAAGCCTCATAAAAGCAAAAATTTGTTTTGCCAATCAATAATTTAAACAAAAAAAACGGAGAGTTTCTATTTATGCATAGGATCGGCTTATGCCTATCTGCTTTGATTGTTGTATTTTCTTGGTATAACAGATTGGGCAGTGTTGAGTGGATTACCTCAAAATTAGCAAAATAATTAACTATACAAAGAGCAGTTCTAATTCATGGTGACTCATTTGAAAGATGCTTGGAACATGCAGTACTAAAAACTCAATTTTCGTTTTTCTTGTACAGCCATCGCACATTACGCAATCCCAATAAACATCGTCATCTTCTGTTTTGGTTTTGTCAAAACATGGCGTACGGCTCGTTCCTCGCGGCGGAGTTCTAACATTTTGGTGCCGAAAACCCGGGATGACAACGATATAGTCACGACGGAATGACGACGGGGCATCCACCCGCAACGAAACGACCCAAGGGACGCCGCAAGAGAACGAGCCCCAACGACGCTACCGACGTTATCACTCAACGAGGCCTAGTGACGTCGCAACGAAACGCGCCAGAAAACGCCAAGGGACGCCGCAAGAGAACGAGCTCCAACGACGCTACCGACGTTATCACTCAACGAGCCAAGGGACGCCGCAAGAGAGCGAGCTCCAGCGACGCTACCGACATTATCACTCAACGAGGCCTAGTGACGCCGCAACGAAACGAGCCAAGGGACGCCGCAAGAGAGCGAGCTCCAACGACGCTACCGACGTTATCGCTCAACGAGGCCTAGTGACGCCGCAACGCCAGCAACGCCGCGAGACCCAGAGACGCCATGGAACGACTAAAGCAGAAGCGGACGGCTCTGAGGTCTCGAGTAACGAGACTGATCTCCGACATCGACGCAGCTATCGCAAGCCACTCCGACGAGCGAAGCCTCAACGTATTATCGGTGAGGCTCAGTGAGTTGCGAATACAACTGAGCAACGTGAACGCATCCATCGAACCACTGGTACCCGACGGAGACGTTGAGCAAAACTACGCCCGCTTACGATTGAATATGACGACAAGATCGTCACGTACATCGCCACCATCACAGGAGGTGAGGAACTCTGACGAGCGAGGCCCCAAGCCGGTACAACGCGGATTCGCAACGACGGCGACGGACACGTTGCAACCTCTAAGGTGAAGCTGCCGAAACTGGAGCTTCAACGGTTTGGCGGTGCAGTACCGGATTGGCGGCCTCTGGGAACAGTACAAGGACCATACATGACAACGACAGCCTTTCTAACGCTGCGAAGTTCTGTACACCGGTCGGCGCTTACGGGAAAGGCAGCATCAGCGGTAGCCGGCATTCGAGCAACCGGGAAAAACTACGATACCGTCCGTTGCGCGTCTCGAAGGGCGCTTCGAGTCCGGTCTGACATTCTCAATCAAGAGCTGCCTCAACTACTCACCCGGTTATGCCAGCAGTACGACCGCCGAGCGAAGGTGAGCGGACTGCGACGTCTCTATGACCGCCTGCCAGCGTGATATGGCCCGCTCTCACCGCGCTCGGGGTTAGGCGGCAGCACCCGCGGAACTATGCTCTGCTCTGCGCTACTGAGTACTGCTGCCAGGAGAGTTAGTCGTTGGCTACCACAAGTGTCGACGTCCTACCGCCTGACGAAACGGCGGTATCCGATAGAGAGCCTGCAACGCTTCCTGAAGCTCCGAAGTTGGAGAGCCGCAAGGGCTCAACAAGTTCGTCAGCACGAGAAGCCAAGAGTATGAGCCATACCAAGATGACAGAGAGCGGAAAGGCCCCTCTCAAGGGATCAGCCGCTACTCTTTCCTCAACTAGTCGCTCCAGCAAGACTGAACCGTGCGCATTCTGTGCCACGAAAAAGAGAACCACGCTACACGAGATTGTCGACACATCAATTTCTCTGGAGGGAAGAAAGAGATTTCGAAGCAGGACGATGTTTCCGGTGTTCGATCAAGGGACACACCTCCAAAAGAATGCCGCAACAAAAAGAATCTTGTGTGAAACATGCGGGCGAGGCACATAACTCTCGTATGTGAGACCCATCCTGGAAGACAAGTAAGAGCATCGCAGCAGAGTTACACTCTTCGACTGGCAGGAGAGAGCGATGAAACACCTGCTGTGCTACTTCCAAACAGCTCAGGTCCGGGCGGTATGGAAACAGCTTAAAAAGAGCTCTCACGCGCATCCTTTGATGGACCAAGCCGAGCCTTTGTGATAGACGAACTTTCACGTAAGCTTGCGGCTCGAGGTTGTTGGTGAAAAAGACATTTACTATCTACTCCCTTTGGGAGGAGCAGGAGACGCATCATCAAGGAAAAGCGCAGAGCGGTACAGTTCCGGCTAAGGAGCCAGTACATGCCAAAAGAAGCACTGCCTAGAAGCTCTGGAGATACCAGAGATTTGCTCCGGTCATCTTCTGCCTGAGAGGTGTAGTGCAAAGGAGTCCAGGTACAGATAGCTGAGCTGGCAGACGCTCACCCTTGCCACCAGCCCCAGTTAAGAAGCACATGGCACCGACATTCTTATCGGTGCTGACTACTATTGGACTTTGCTTCTCTGGTAGTCCAAAAAGTGCAAGGCGCTCTGGTCATGTGCTATCGAAACTGACTTTGGATGGAGCACTTCAAGGGCCGATTCCCTCTACAGCGGTTTTGACTGCCTCCTGATCTACTGCAGCAGTTCTGAAAGCCAATGTGGGTGGAAGCACTGTGCTCCATTGTCTACCGAGCTCCGGTCATTTTGGGAGCTGACAGGCGCGGGCATCTGCTGATCCTAACCTCCCACAAAAGGAAGGGGATGATGAAGTTGTCAGAGCTGCTTACGATGATCCTATCAAGCTAACTACCGGACGGTACGAGGTTGCCTTGCCTGGCAAGCACAATGAGCATTCGGCTCGCCAGACAATGAAGGAGTGGCAAGGAAGAAGCGTCTGGTGAGCCTCTACAGAGGACTTGCTTAGGGACGATGTGATGCTGACTGAGTAGCGATAAAACAGTTCGCCAGTATCTCCAGCAAGGGTTTCCCGAAAAGATTTCACTGAAGGTGCAGACCAGAGCCAGAGAACCGAGTGCTGCTGCATGCCTCACCGTGCGTGTGTTACGACCTGACAGCCTCAGCCAGTGCCAGAGTCGGAGTCTGTGTTCAAGAGAGCTAGGGCGTCTGTCTTCTAACGACGTCCACTAGAGCCAGGACCAAACCTGAACCCAGACCTCCTGAAAGTGTTACTGAACTTCTGGATTCATCGTATCAGCTCCAGTGCAGAGCTCCGTGCCTTTCCTTGAGGGACACTATAACGAAGGCTGGTGGCGTTAACGTCAAAAGATGGCAGACCAATTTTTTGGCGTAGATGGAAGAGGGAATACTTGACCAGTCTGCGATCTGCTCATTTCCCGGATGCCGACTTCCTCCAGTGCCCCTGAAGAAAGGAACTCTAGTGTTGGTCCACCAGCTTACCTCCAACCGCGACAACTTTGGAAGATCGGGAGAAGTCGTAGAAGCATTGACTGAGACCCAGAGACGGGCACATACGAGCTGCGGCGAGTGCGTCTTCCTAACGGTACCATTATTAGGGAGCCGCGTTCAACTTTTTTATGCCCCATGGAGTCTATTCATCAATGACTTGACGTCATTGTGGGGGAGTGTGAAGAAACTCAATTTTTCGTTTTTCATGTACGGCCATCGCGCATTACGCAATCCCAATAAACATCGTCATCTTCTGTTTGGTTTTGTCAAAACATGGCGTACGGCTCGTTCCTCGCGGCGAAGTTCTAAAGGCCCATACGCACATTCGCGTCTTGAGCGCCTGGTGCGTTCCGTAGCGGCAAGCGGACGCGTTGCGTTGCGAAGAGCGCTTGCGCCAAGCTCTGTACGCGCAGTTGCCGTTGCCACACGCAGTTAACCGCAGTCAAGAGCCAATAAGAACGCGCTATCGTTGCTAGCGGCTCACCAATAGTAAACGAAATCCAAGGCAACATGGCGGCGCACAGCCACGGCGTCGAAGTGTTCGATCTTGGGACAATCTCGCTGGCTTCCCCGACGTTTTGTCAGCTGGAACCATCGCAGCCTTGGTACACTCCCCACCGCTCCCCAAAACAGAGAAAGCAAGTTCTGCGACGACGCAGAACCGGATACGTCTCGCCAGTCGGTCGAGTGGCGCGAGCGGACACGCGTCACCCTCTCTCCCTCTCTCTTTCGGCTTCTGATTGGTCGGACGCACCGCAGCGCTTGGGAAAGCTGAGCGAGTCTCTACCTGCTTGTCGTCGCGCTGGCGAAGCGTTGCGGGAAGGCGCGTGTCGCCCCGGCAAGCGACCGCTCACTGGCCGCAAGGACGCCGCAATGGCACTCAAACGCGTTCAAGCGCAGATGTGCGTATGGGCCTTAACAAGTACAATTTCTGATTGTCTATACGGGTAGAAAATGCCAAAGAGAAGGAGATGGGGGCGCTCGGGGACTGCCAGAGAGCCGAGCTCTGACTGGAACAGCCAAGTCGGTAGACGCGTTCAAACACAAACTCCGAAAGCCAGAGTCCGGGTTCGGGTTTGGAGCGCGTTCGGCGAGGTTAGTAGAGACAATTGACAGCTAGCTGTGGCTGCCCGCTAATTATTCCGGTCAGAGCTTGGCTCTCTAGCGTACCCTCGCGCTCTTATCTCTTCCTCTCTCACTTTGCACCGGTACGAGAGCCACACATTTTTTCAGTGTATTCAAGAATCCCTAAAATTCTAGCTTTGGTTTGATTATAACCTACTGTCGGAAAATCTTGCACATTAGATAAAAACGCGGATGACTTTCCTCAAGTAGCTTCCTAGAGATCGTGGCGCTTTCTATTGTAACTGAAAAACAAGGAAGCTTTCTGATGCTAAGTGACTTCAGGATTCAGCATTCTTCTGTCAGCCTTTTTTAAATAGCCAAACGGTCAAAGCCAGTGAGGCTTAGTAAGAGCACAACTCTGGAAAATATATTCAAAACTGTGGCAGGGAACGGCTCGTCGAGAAGAGGGTTAGGCGCACTGTCCTAGAAGTCTCCAATTCCAAATTTTGAAATGGTGAGAAAAAGTAATTCCGACTGGCCAGTTGGGGGACGACGCAGCCCGTTCCCCCTCGTCGGATCGCAGGTCGAGTGACGTGCCTGACACGTGACAACAGGAGGCAACCAATCAGAGCTGCTTATTTCCGGTCAAAAGATTTGCTTTTTGTGTCTGTTTGCTTTTTGTTTGTCATTTCTTTTCTCAGCGTTTCAAACTTTCTCGGGTATTCTTTCTTGTTTAGTTTACAAGTGTTTTGTTACGGCCACGGAGCACGGTGCTGCAATGACTGACTTTGCAGGCGCGTTGAGTTAGTTATCTGTTGTTGATCTGGAGTGTCATGTGTAATAACGACGACGATATGAAGGCGTCTGGATAATGCACCACAATGTGCTTTCTGAGTGGAACGTGCCCATGCATCAAGTGTGTAGACGGAGTTTTAGACCGCCATAGGAATACCCAGAAATGTTAGTCACGGGGAGATGCAGTGACGAGTCTCGACTTGTTGTCATTAACTCAGTTTTAACGAATAGGGTGGCCATTTACTTTTGAATTGAATTGAAGTTTATTTGACATATGAAATGTCAGGGTGGGAGGAGCAAAATGTTGCCGAAGCTACCTGAAGATCCTCTATTCCCCGTTTCGGCGCTACAGCAGTCGCAGCAGCAGTGTAGAAGTCATACATATAAAATTCAAGCTGAAAATATTTTCACAGAGACTGTTTTTGACATAAATTAAACACAAACAAAACACAAATTATACACAAACCAAACACAAACTGGGCTGATTTTCCTTAAATCAATTCATAAAGGAATGCATAAAATATTAATCATCTGAGTCTAGAGAGCATGAAGCAGTGGCCCAATATTTAACCCGAGAGCGTAAAAATGTACTCCTTTATTTCCTTTTCAAAGCTCCGCAAAGAAGAACAGAATTTCGGAAAATCTAATACTTCTGAAAATTTGTTTAAAAATTCCGGAATCAAAAAGCTCAATTTCTGTGACCCGTAATTTGTGCGAATTCTCTCCTGAAGGAATAACTCATGCCGTAAATAATATGTCGTAATTTTTTTTGGATATATCTAGAGACGAAGACTCGCTGTTTTTTATCTCTTTATAAATTAATAAGGCTAATTTGAAGTTATATTGTTGCTGAATTGTAAAAACCTTGTGTTTGGAGAAAGAAGAGCGGTGTGAGCGCAAAAATCTAGATTGTCTATGCATCAAATCGCTTTCCTTTGTAGAACTACGAGACTCCGGTGATCAAAACGCGTCGTTTGCCAACCTTTAAGTTTTTAATTTAAAAACAAAGTATTAGTATTGAGAGATATTACTTTCGGATAAATAATTGTTTATGCGAGGGCACAATACACCAACGGGATTTGTAGAATGTCATCACATCATTGCTGACTAGATTTTTGGGTGAATGCGAGTTAACACTTTCGTTTGTTATTCTCACAACGCGCAACGATCTGCGTACTATTTAATGCCTGAACTATCTTTGCGCGTTAAACAAATTCGCCGTTTTTTTCCGAATTTGGTCAACAATTTTCGCGTGCTGGCTCCGCTGTAGCGCCGAGTCCCACTACAAGCGAAGTATTAGCTGTCTTTCCTGGCAAGCATTCCGTCAACTTTCTGCGGCTAAAATATACGGATGCACTATCGCTTAAGAGAACTAGTATCTGCTTTTACTCGCACACGCCTCTCGGTTTGTTCCGGCCTAGTGCAGTTAGTTTTCACCTTTGCGCACTGTACCTAGCACCAGACAGATGATATCTCTGAGGAGCTATTGAGAGTTCAGAGTCAAAAGTTGCCTTTAGCCTTTCGAGACCATTTTTTCCCTGGAGTGTCCAGCAGCAGTCTCAAACTCATCCGAGTGTGAGGGCCAGATCGACCGAATAGCCCACCCCGAAAAGAACGAGGGCCAAAGGGAAAGGGAGGAGATGGAGGGGGAAGGGTGGCAAATATGTGTCTATATTGGGACAAAAAGCAAAGAATAAGCCCTAGTTTTCCCATTGCAAAGCAGTCGACTGTCCCAACGACACCCGAGAGATTTTTTAGACTCGAAATTATATGCATTCAGCTTGCTGTAAGCTCTATCGTTTTTTCCTCTTTTGCTTTTCTTTGCATATACTACTACCTTGGGCCCACACCTGATGTTATAAAAAGATTGCAAACACCATCATACCACAGTGCTGGCAGTGTTCAATAGAACGAGATAAAGCACACCAGCATTGGCCTCTCGCACAATAGACTACATTAAAAAACATAGCGAAAATATATCTTGATACGGCAGTGTTTGCTTTACTGGCGATTTGTCTAGCTGTATTATAAGAAAATACTTTTATTTTAAGGTATTCACAGTCAGGTAGAAGCCAGAGCTTATAGCTTCACCTCTGGCCGCGCTGCTCGTGCTGTCCATGAGTTTGTGCGCCGTGCAGCCGAGACGACTCATTGAGAAAGCAGCTCGCATTTGTACACCCTACTTATATTGTCATTCCGTTTGATTTTCGAGAGAAATGGGGCTGAGTCGCTAACAGTTAGACAAAACTATTGTTCGCCTCACCCCCCCCCCCACCCCCGCTTTCCAAAAAAAGAAAAAGAAAATACAATGAGACTAGTGTAAAATGTGTGAACAGAGCAGAGCCTTTCGAGCGGAAATGAATCGACGATATAAAACTATTATTTATGGCTGCATGTGGCGCTCGAGGCACGGGAACGAGGGCTCGCAACCGCGGAATGCTTCTGGGCCGCATCCCAGAGTGTCGTGGGCCACATGCGCTCCGCGGGCCGCGCGTTTGAGACCCTGCTGTAGAGTGTCAACAAAATTACGGTCGCTCAAAAAAACAAAATTGTCAACAGCACATGGATATGTTTCGAATCTGTCCTGCAAAATTAAAAAAGCGCAAACTTTACCAGGGTTAACGGACGAGACGCGTACGCAGACGGCCGAGTAAGCGATGCCAATTCTTGTGGCGCCATGTCCCAATAGGTGCAGCGAGAAAACGACAGAGTTCGTCGTCTCCTAGCGCTGCCCTCATGACTAGCGGGTTGTAGAAGTTAGAATCATCGCTAACTCGGTCGTCTGCGTTGATCTTGAAAACGTTTGTTGCTATCATTTTGTCTTGAATGAGGGTTACGCCGTGAACGTTTACCCAATAAATTCACGACCTAAATGCACTTCTGGAGGAATGTTTGAACTTTCTACTCGAATGTAACGATCTCTCCCGCTCGTTTTGGAGAGCTAGATCTATTGTAGACACCGCGATTCATCTAGACATGTTCCGGGAACCCAAAACGCTTGTTAAGCCTACCTGTGTTCTATCGCTATTCCGTATTGCGTTGAGCCGGTGTTGACCTCAGCGTACTTCAGAAACGATATGAATTTGTTTGGGCTGGTGTCGAGAAACGAGCCATCTCTCGTCCACGTAGAAGCTTTCGTAAAAAATGATGTCGCAGACGCCATCCGCGGGACCTTTGATCGAGTTCTTGGCGGATTGTACAGAAGATTGGCTTCTTTGCAATTGGAATTCCTGCAAAAGAAAGTACACTAATAAGGAGAGCAATGTATTGGGACCGTGCGACAACCAGAGGGAGAGCACCGCTCCACTGAGGCAGTCAGCGTGCACGCTACGTCGCTTAGTGAAGCGCTGCCCGTTCCGACCACTCCTAATGCGACTGCAGCGTCTTGGCCGCGTCTGTATGTTCCCACCATTGTAGTTTCCATATCTCACCCCAGACACCGGAGGAGACGTTTTCTACCTTAACATACGAAATCCCGCCCGCATCCGACGCTGCTCTGCATGTCTTTTCACGTCATTCGTTCCGCAGGAGTTGCTGGGAGCTCGAGTTTCATCGTGTCCCTCGCAGTTAGCGGTAACGACGGCAATACACCGCAGAATTTCTCGTCTATCTGCGATGGAATATGACTTTACGAAGTGCTTGTGTATGCGACGGTCCGCAAATCAGTATGGGAAAACATTCACTAGTGCCAATTGTTGATAATATCTACAAGATAAATATTTTTAACCTCCTATTATCATATTGCCTACGCTCGCTCGCGAATCGAGTAGACGTACTAGGACTGATATGATCGCGTCTGTTTTTTGCGAAAGCATGAAGTGCATCTATATACTTAATTCCCGGGTCTCACGTTGAAAAGGTACCAGCAACAGTGGACTAAAACGTTTTGTATAATGCTATGCTTAGGTAAGTATTCATTGTCTAAGAAATGATGTCAGGTGCCACACACGATGTCTACGAGAAATGTTTCTGCTAGGAGTCACAGCGTGACGCCTCCGTCTAGTCGCACTCTTCCAATAATCTGAGCTTTCTTAAGCTTTCTTGTGGTAGCAGAGAAGATTGGAAACTACCCTCAAAGTGTTAGAATGAATGAAATGCGTTTTTCGGGAGCGATAGTTTCTTATCTTTATTCTTTATTAAAAGATGACCCCGCATTGCCTCAAGGCGTTGCAGTAAGGTTGCAAAAATTATTTCTTCGCGGACAGATCACACTTGCTCTCAAAACAGTCGTTTCCACTCTAGAGCGGTTTCAACAAAAAAAAAATGAATTCGCATCAATGTTTGTCCTGGCGTGGCATTTTCTGAATTTAGGGACACAATTATCCGATGAGAAATATATGATTCTTTGTCGTAAGTTGCGCTATAGTTTCCTGTTCAGTTATTCAGTATTAAATTATTTGGGAGAGATTAAAGGGGCAGCGACACCGCCAAAGGTCGTATTTTTTATTGTCTTAAAGGATGCAAATTGTAGTCATAGACACGCAAAAAAATACCGCATCGCAGAAAAAAAGTTTTTGACGGGCGCGCGCGCATTTTTATTTTTGTCGTTTTTCTCTTCCACTTTTCACCTCCTCGCTTCTTTTGATTTGTGACGTAAAAAATCATGAAATTTAGAAGCTCTGTAGGCGATGTTTTTATAACATTTAATGACGGCAATCGTAAAACATATTTTTGAACGCAATTGCGAACGCACTACGGCCCTTCTTTTTGAAATACCAAAGATCAGAGTCCGGTGGAATGTCGCCTCCTTGATTTGTATTCTCCCTCGGAAAACATGGCGGTGCTCGACGCACATAGTAGAGGATGATCGGTGAGACGGGGAATCGGACGAAGTTGTCTTTTTTAAGTGCCCGACGACCTCTCAGACTTTGAAAAGGAAATCGTCAAACGGTCAAAACAACTGGGTTTACAGCCTGTGTATAGTAGTTTCGATTGTGACTCGGCCGGGGCAACCTTTTAGACGTCAAGCGTCGTCTGCTCGCTGAGATAGGCAGGCGGCACCGCAAGCATGGAGGAAGCCAAACCGGCTTTTTCCGGTAAGCCGGCGCCCTTCGCTTTCGCTCCTCACCTCCTCGCTTCGGGTCGCGGTGGCAACGGCCCAACGGCGCGGTTTGGAGCGGAGGCGTGAAAGAAAGTCGACTCGCAGGACTCCGCAATATTTGACGGCACCGCACTACCGCGAATCGCGCGGGAACATCAAATTCGGCATTTGGAATTTGTTTTTTTACTTCACAAATACCGAATTCCTAAGTTTAGAATCTTGAGGGTAATGTACGGGCTGGAAGGAAGCGCCGAAAGACGGGGACAAAAGAAGTAGGTAACGACGACACGTGGCGCACTCGCAACTGAAGGTTTATTGGAAAATACAAAGACTTAAATACTATGACAAACCACTTCATTTCCTGCCACCCCACTCTCTCTCTAAAAATAGAATCTCCTTATCTAACAATGCCACAGACGGCTCGCTGACGCACTTATCAACGCCCCTTGTTTTGATAATGAATGCTTCGTGAACTTCCCTTGTGGTTTTATCGCTGTGTCGTCCCAGGATGGCTGTGTTAGTAAACAGTGGTGTGCACGGGCATCTAGCGCAATGTACTGCCAGATGCCCAGACGGCGTCTGTTTGACAGCTGATGCATGTTCTCTTGCACGTTCATTGACGCAGCGGCCAGTTTGTCCTACGTAGGAACGCCCACATGATAATGGAATGTCGTAAACGACACAGGATGAACATTCCAAAAACTTATTTCTGTGTTTTTTTGTGCATTCTTCCCTGTCCCTGTGTGGGTAATTAATTCGCTTGCACAAAGACGAAAGTTTGCTAGGGGCCGTGAAAACAACCGGAACGTTGAAGCGCCCCGCAACTTTTTTCAGGTTGTGGGAGACGGCATGAAGGTAAGGTATGATTGCTGGTCTACCTTTTGGTCGTTCATGAGCTTTTTGTGGAAGGCCTCTAAACTTTCTCTTCAATCCATCTGCTACATCAGCCAGTGTTTTTCCCGGGAAACCCGCAGCTAATAGGCGATCAACCTGCAACAGGAAGCTCCTGCCCATTTCATGTTCACATGACTTCTTCAACGCTGCTCCAAGGCAGGACGCGGCGATACCTTTTTTTATTAGTTTAGAATGGGCAGAGTCGTACCGTAGCACCCTTTTCTTAGAGCGGGGCTCATAGGCCCAACATGAGTGATCTTGAAGAAACGTGAGCTTAAGATCTAGAAACTGTAGATGCCCCCCCCCCCCCGATGTTCTCTCATGGGTAAACTTCAAACCATGGGAGCAGGCCGCAAAAACACCCAACAATTCTGCTACATCGTTATCAATGCACTCTTTTGGTTGGAGGACAATAACCAGGTAATCATCTACATATCGGAAAATCCTAAAACGGCCTTCATTTCCGAGTCTTTCAAGTATGGCTTGATCACAAAGCGCTAAGAAAATGTCGCACAGTACTGGAGCTACTCTCGAACCTATACAAATGCCCTGCCTTTGGACGTACACTTCATCATTGAGACGCTACGAATGTGTTTTCAAGATAGAAGGAGGCGGTCGCCAAGAACTTCAAGGTGGTGAAGCCGGGATCTCTTGAACAAGGCGAAGTTGAGGGCCATGGAATTGTGCAGTGAAATGGACCTCTCTGTTCTGACTAAGAAGGTGAACACAAGTAAGAAACTGTCTCTGGAAATTTTCTTCGCGGCCAAAACCCACAAAAAGGACGTTCCCTTTAGGGCGATAGTGACGGAAAGAGATTCGTGGCAATCCCAGATTTCTACTTTTCTTAGAACCCACTTGTCGTCACTAAAACTGCAAGATGCCTTTTTGGTCCGTAGCTCGGAGGAGGTCATAGAATGTTTGAAGAATGGGACGGGAAAAAGTGTGATGCCTTCTCAATTGATGTCGAAGACCTTTTTTACTCTGTTCCGCACCAGCCTCTCTTTAGTGCAGTAACAAAATGTATCGAAAGCAGTGGAGAAACAGCCTTCCGGAGCGCCTGTGGTATGAGTGTAGAAGGCTTTATAGAACTTCTGTCTTTCTATCTTGAAAACACATTCGTAGCGTTCAATGATGAAGTGTACGTTCAAAGGCAGGGCATTTGTATAGGTTCGAGAGTAGCTCCAGTGCTGTGCGACATTTTATTAGCGCATTTGTGATCAAGCCATACTTGAAAGACTCGGAAATGAAGGCCGTTTTAGGATTTTCCGATATGTAGATGATTACCTGGTTATTGTCCTCCAACCAAAAGAGTGCATTGATAACGATGTAGCAGAATTGCTTGGGTGTTTTTGCGGCCTGCTCCCATGGTTTGAAGTTTACCCATGAGAGAACATCGTGGGGGCATCTACAGTTTCTAGATCTTAAGCTCACGTTTCTTCAAGATCACAGCAGGTTGGGCCTATGAGCCCCGCTCTAAGAAAAGGGTGCTACGGCACGACTCTGCCCATTCTAAACTAATAAAAAGAGGTATCGCCGCGTCCTGCCTTGGAGCAGCGTTGAAGAAGTCATGTGAACATGAAATGGGCAGGAGCTTCCTGTTGCAGGTTGATCGCCTATTAGCTGCGGGTTTCCCGGGAAAAACACTTGCTGATGTAGCAGATGGATTGAAGAGAAAGTTTAGAGGCCTTCCGCAAAAAGCTCATGAACGACCAAAAGGTAGACCAGCAATCATACCTTACCTTCATGCCATCTCCCACAACCTGAAAAAGTTGCGGGGCGCTTCAACGTTCCGGTTGTTTTCACGGCCCCTAGCAAAACGTTCGTCTTTGTGCAAGCGAATTAATTACCCGCACAGGGACAGGGAAGAATGCACAAAAAACACAGAAATAAGTTTTTGGAATGTTCATCCGGTGTCGTTTACGACATTCCATTATCATGTGGGCGTTTCTACGAAGGACAAACTCAGCAGCATGCGTCAATGAACGTGCAAGAGAACATGCAACAGCTGTCAAACAGGACGCCGGCTCTGGGTATCATTGAAAGCATGCTCCGTGCACACCACTGTTACTTATCACAGGACCATCAAGCGATAAAACCATAAGGAAGCATTTCATTATCATAACAAGGGCAGCTATAGGCATGTCAGTGCAGCGAATTGGCATTGTTAGATAGCAGATTCTATTTTTAGAGAAAGAGTGGTGGCAGAAAATAAAGTAATTTGTCACAGTATTTTAGGTCGTTGTATTTTCAAATAAGTCTTCAGCAGAGAGTGCCTCGTTTCGTCGTTACCTACTTCTTTTGTTCCTCATGCCTTGGCGCTTCCTTCAGTCTGGCACAACTAACTAGCCCAACTTAACACTCTGTTGTAACGTACAGGCATAATTTTCAATCGATTCCGGATAATGAGAAAAATATTTTGCTAAAATAATGCCCCTTCAAACAATTGTTGAGGGAGTCAAGAACCTATATATATATATATATATATATATATATACGTATATATATGTGTGTGTGTATATATATATATAGGTTCTTGACTCCTCAACAACTGTTTAAAGGGGTCACTGACACATCGAAATTGTTTTTTTATTATCCGAAACGATTGAAAACCATGCCCGTACCTTACTATAGAGTGTTAAGTTGGGCTAGTTAGGTTGTTCATGACTGGAAGGAAGCGCCGAAAGACGGGGACAAAAGTAGGTAACGACGACACGTGGCGCACTCGCAACTGAAGGTTTATTGGAAAATACCAAGACTTAAATACTATGACAAACCACTTCATTACCTGCCACCCCACTCTCTCTCTAAAAATGAAATCTCCTTATCTAACAATGCCACAGACGGCTCGCTGCCGCATTTATCAACGCCCCTTGTTTTGATAATGAATGCTTCATGAACTTCGCTTATGGTTTTATCGCTGTGTCGTCCCAGGATGGCTGTGTTATTAAAGAGTGGTATGCACGGGCATCTAGCGTTGTTTATTTGTTGATTGTTGATTTAATTTGTTGATTTTATGTTTTTTGACGATGCTGATCAATTTTCTAATTGAAACCATGCCCTTAAACCCAATATTAAAAAGTTAATTACTCAAAAATAATTAACAACATAATTATCTCGGACTTTAATAATTTTTCTAAATAGGCCCCTGGCCCAGGACCGAAACGACACAAGGCTTTTTTGGTGCGACGCGTAGTTTTCGAAATATGGAATTTGTCCACCTTTTCGTGAAACACCCTGTATATATAAATATATATATTATTTTTTATCGAATCAGGGGGAAAATGAATTTGTGTTTCAAGCGACCATGGAGAGTGTGGGCGAAGGGAGGCAAGAATGACGGAAAGGGCGACGAAAAAGTAAGGAGTGAGCGTGGAGGGCAACAAGGAAAGGGACGCAGAGGGAGAGGGGAACAGCACTGTAGAAGGTTGAAGACAGTGCTGGCCAGTGAAGGAAGGAGGTGGAAATGAGGAGAGAAAATCGGTTTGTCACGTTACCTATACTTCAAGGGGAAAACTGGTTCGGTGTCTCACGTAAAGAAAGAGGGGAAAGGATCAGGGAGGGAAGGGAATGAGGGGAAATGAGACACATGGGGAGGAAACCCAATAAGGGAGAGGCATCAGAACAGAAAGAAAACCGGGAAAAATGTGATGCCTAGCTTGCGTCAGCATCCCCGACAGTGCGGCAAGCAGCGTCTCACAGCAAGCGCGACGCTATGCGTGGCGCCACAAGACGGACGCGTCTGCAGTTTTTGCGGTGACCTACGTCGAGTTTCATCGTGTTTTCCGCTTGTGGTGAGTAGGGCATTCGCTAAAGACGACGCAAGGCTTAGGCTTTTCTTCTACGTGGTATTGCTCAAGAATGCGCTCTATGTGTTCCAGCGGGCATTACCTGCCCGTGCAACCAAATATTTTCAACCGCAGAAAGCTCACGCTGTAGTAAAATTATTCATTGTATTCTTAACCTGTCGCTAACAGTCGTTTGCGCTCTTACTGTGAGGAATAAAGTAACCCTTTTTTCGACAAGGAGATGTGGATAGAGCATGGCGGCAAAAGAAGCTTTGGGACGCGCGCAATGTCAAAAAAATACTCGTGTTTATTGACCGTGCTTTCGCCGGTCACTAATCCTAAACGATCCAGTAGTAGTTCGTTTAGAATTAAAGGCAATTGTATTGGGTAAGAACCTTTTTCACTTTACACGTACTTACTGGCACTGGTGGGCCCCAAGATTACTCAAACGCAAAACGATGTCCGTCTTCGTCGCGGTTGTATTCCAACGATAAAAGTGGGCCATTTCTTTCAGTCTCTCCATCACAAAACCTAATGACGGAGCTCTGTAGACAATACCAACCATGTGACCCTTAGGAGGGCGTCATCAAGGTGTGCGATCTTCGCTGTGCTGATATTTAAATGCTGCTTATAAATTGCACACAAATACTGCTTAGGGATTTGATTTCGGCTCGGGACAATCAATGACACGATGTGTATTCGGATAGTGGCTCGTGCCCAATTTCTGCGATGGCAGGGATAGTCGAAACTTAAAAACGCGTTGAACTCAGCGCGCGCACTGTGTTGTGCCAGCCCCAACGCGTGACAAAGTTAAAAACATTGGTGGCATAAAATCGGCTCGCAATCGCGTGCCACTCTTGCTGGCTGCGAGTTGACGTGGTTGAATGTGGTCGTTATTCTGAAACTTTCCCAGGCCACTGCCATTGCGTAGACAACAAAAACAATGACAACAACGTGTTTCAGTAGTTATAAATGTCAAGCAATAATGCCAAGCTGTATTTACTGAAATAAATGGTTGCTACGCCTTTTTAAGGTTATAATGGTGCTATAAAAAGTGAAAAAAATGAACAACTTGAAATAAAATATTTGCGTAAGTTTTGATTATATTGCCACGCGCGACGGCAAGCGAGCGCGTGCGTGGCCGAGAGGTTACCGCGCTTGAATGTCGCGCGGAAAGTCTAGGTTCGATTCCAGTCAGCGGAGTGTCCTTTTATTTATTCATTGAACTTGGCGTTCACTTAAGTTCTAGAACATCCTCGTCTGATCGAGTTCCGAATGTTCTACGCCGACTGTTCCAGAAACCCACGAGGGTACATAAGGGACACCGCATGGTGAGCAGAGTCAGTCTCGCCCCAGTGTTCGATCCTGCTCTTACGCCGCTATCGACGCCCGCGACGCTCTCTTGTTATCGTCTGTTTCTTTTTTGGTTTGGGCAGAAATTCGCCCCCTTAAACTTTTAGTTTGTTTCAGTTTTTGTCGCCTCATCAATTGTCATTCGTGACATTTTTGGTGGAGGTGCGGGGTAACGCATGTCCGTGCAGCGTACACCTACGAAGGCCCGCAGTGCTGTTTACTGCCACCCTCGAATCGTCCAGCGACACTCTCCATCGCCGAGGTTGTGCGCGAGGAGGTCAAACGGGCAGTCCTACCTCAAACTCTTATCAACGTGACGACGCCAGAAGAACTGACGTTGAGCTACGCCGCCATGGCCCGACGACCACCGCAAGCTCCCCGCCAGTCCCCGGCGCCACCCCGAAGACACGCCCAAATGTCGCGGTATCCTCATCGTCAGGAGGAACAAGCCCAGTACGTCCGTCCGGAGCGACCCTCGCCGAGGAAGACCGATGTGGGAGAGCAGCCGACCGACGCCCGCTCGGCTACCATTGCGGGGAAGCCGACCACGTCTACCGCGGTTGTCGCTACCGTCGACTTGGGCTGCGTGGTTTCCACCCGAACGACCCACGCCCAAAATACGGCGAACGCCCTCGCGACATCGAGGAGTACCTCCGACGCTCGCCCTTTTCAGTGCCGTCTCTTCCGCTATGAATCTCGCTCACCATCGCCACGACGTTCATCGTCTCCAGCGCCACGACCTTGCCGAGAGCGCTTGTCTCCCCTGCGTTGCCAGGAAAACTAAGTGCGGCAACGTCTGGAGGTGGCGTTGCCGAAGAAGACCGATGTCAAGAGCCTCCAAGAGCGTCGGAGCGCTCCCACTCTTCCAACGCCGCGTATCGCAACGACGGTCCTGCAACGGTGCCCAACGACTTAAACGTTGTTATCGACGGCCACGACGCATCAGCACTCCTGGACACCGGAGCTGACTACTCAGTCTTGACTTGGAAGATCTCTCGTCGCCTTCGAAAAGTGTCGACGCCGTGGGATGGGCCGCAGATACGAACCGCTGGGGGACACCTCATCACGCCTGTCGGAAGGTGCATTGCTCGCGCCGAAATTCATGGCTTAACATGTCCTGCGAAATTCGTCGTTCAACAAGACTGCGAGGGACGTTATTCTCGGTATGTACTTCTTGTGCGAATACGGCGCCGTCATCGACTTGGGAGCGAACAGATTGACGCTACAAGACCCTGCCCTACCGCCAGACGAACCAAGAGCGACGTCACCCGCGGTCCAAGTTCTCGCCGATCATGTAAACCTGCCGCCACGATCGTCTGTTTTCGTACCCGTCGGGACCGATGAAGCTTCCTGTGTCGAAGCTGTGCTTGAGGGCAGCGTCCAGTTGCTTCTAGGAAGAGGAATCGGCGTTGCAAGAGGGTAACAAAACTTCAGGACGGGCGTACCATGGCCGTCGTTACAAACTTTCGGCAAGAGCCGCAACACCTTACGAAAGTTACGACGTGGGCCACGTCGAGAAACTCCAGCACTCCGCCGATATTGCCGTGATTACTGAAGAAGTCCCCTCCGCCTGAGCAAGGCACTACGTCACCAGCGCAGCTCGACATCAACCCTAAGCTTCCGGGCCTGAAACGACTGCAGCTGCTTGACCTCCTCGCCGAATACACGGACTGCTTTGCGACATCGTCGAAGGTAGGCCCAACCCCGTTGCGAAGCACCGCATCATTACCGAGAACGACGCGCCCTGTGCATCGATCGCCGTACGGGATCTTTGTAGAAGAAAGGGAGGTAATCTAGGAACAAGTTCAAGAGATGCCGAATGACGACATAATCCAACCTTCGGACAGTCCATGGGCCTCTCCAGTCGTACTGGTTAGAAATAGGACGGAAGACTTAGATTCTGCGCGGACTACCGGCACCTAAACGCGATGACGAAGGAAGACGTCCATCCACTTGCCCGCATCGACGACACGTTAGACCGGCTGCGCCACTCTCGATACTTCTCATCAATGGACCTGAAGAGCGGCCACTAGCAAATCGAAGTCGACGAACGGGACCCAGAGAAGACAGCTTTCGTCGCGCCGGATGGGCTGTACGAGTTCAGGGTGATGACCTTCGAGCTATGCACGGCGCCAGCAACTTTCCAGCGTGTCATGGACACAATACTGGCAGGACTGAAGCGGCAAAGATGCCTCGTCTACCTCGATGACGTCGTAGAGTTTTCCGGTGACTTCGACGAGCACTTGCGACGACTCCGATCTGTTTTCCAAACCATAGGGACCGCCGGACTCACCCTCAATCCGTCAAAGTGTCGGTTCGCACATAGCGAACTGAAGTTCTTAGGTCACGTGGTTAGTAAAGAAAGCGTTCGCCCAGACCCAGGGAAGACTCGCGACTTCGCAGCATTTCCACCGTCGACAGACAGAAAGTCAGGTTAAAGGTTCCTTGGACTATGTGCCTGCTATCGGCGTGTCGCTCTGGATTTCGCCAGGATTTCCGTACCGCTCACAAACCTCACCAAGGACACCGAGAAGTTCGAATGGGCCGAGGAGCAGCAGCAGGCATTGGACGAGCTGGAGCGACGACTCCAGACTCCTCCGGTTCTTGGACGCTTCGATCAGAATGCGGAAACTGAGATTCACACGGACGCAAGTAACGAAGGACTTGGAGCGGTACTAATTTAAGTGCAAAGAATTACCGAGCGAGTCATCGCCTACGCAAGTAGGATACTGTTCAAGGCGGAGAAAAATTACACCACGACTGAAAAAGAGTGTCTTGCGGTCGTCGGGGCAATCACGATGTTTCGCCCGTACTTGAACGGGAACCCGTTCCGCGTAGTCACGGACCACCACACGCTCCGCTGGATTGCGAACTTCAAGGACCCTTCAAGACGCCTAGCTCGATGGAGTCTCCGACTACAAGAGTTCAATATGACTGTGGTCTACAAGTCAGGCCGCAACCACAGCGACGCCGACTGCCTGTGCAGAGCCCTTGTCGAGACACCTCCCGGCAGCAGCGACGACGATGACGACGAATGCATCCTAGGCGCACTGAACACCGATGACATGACACGACGTCAACGAGACGATCCTGAGCTGTGTGCTCTAATAGAGCACCTGGAAGGGCGCGGGAGTACCACGCCACGTGTTTTCTCACGAGCCCTGCCAACCTTCGCCAATGGACAAGGTGTACTCTATAAAGAAAACTTCGGAGACAACAACTCGCCGTGGCTGCTGGTAATCCCGGTCGACCATCGAGAGCAGCTCTTTCAAGCCTGCCAGACGACCCGGCGTCCGGACACCTTGGTTACAGTCGGACACTGGCCCGTATTCGTGAAAAGTAATACTGGCCCAAGCTCCCCAAGACCGTCCACCTATAAACTCGATTATTCCACCAGTGTCAGCGACGCAAGAAACCTCCGACGAGGCCGGACGGTCTCCTGCAGCCAATTCCTCCGCCAACTGCACCCTTCCAGCAGATCGGAATGGATCTACCTGGCCCTTTTCCGCCGTCAAAGTCAGAAAACCGCTGGATAATCGTCGCCACTGATTATCTCACGCGGTACGCCGAAACGAAAGCCCTTCCTTCAGGGACTGCTGTGGAAGTCGCCAAGTTTTTCATCGAGTCCATCATCCTCCGGCATGGCTTTTCCTAAGTTTTCACTTCAGACCGTGGATCATCGTTCATGGCTCAGCTGACGCAAGAAATCCTTCGTCTCAGTAGCACCAGCCACCGTCGAACCACTGCGTACCACCCGCTGACCAACGGGCTGACGGAGAGACTCAACGATACCATCGCCGACATGATCTCCATGTGCGTAGAGCACAAGACATGCGACGAGGTATTGCCGCACGTCACATTTGCCTACAATACGGCCGTACAAGAGGACACCGGGGTGACACCCTTTCAACTGGTGCATGGTCGCAAGGTAACGACAATGCTGGACGCGATGTTACCCCACGTACCGGCTGTCGACGGGAGCGACGACGCCAAGGTGGTTGCCCAACGGGCGGAAGAAGTCCATCAGCTCGCCAGACTTCGGATTAAAGCCACACAACGTATCGACACTGGCCGCTTCAACCTTCGTCGTCGGGACGTCCACTTCCAGCCCGGAGACAGGGTGTGGGTGTGGACACCGATTCGCCGTCATGGTCTCAATGACAAACTCCTTAAGCGCTACTTTGAACCCTACAAAGTGCTTCGTCGACTCGGGGATCTTAACTACGAGGTGAGGCCCGACGAAACACGGACTTCATCACGCCGCCCTCCACGACCGGAAGTCGTCCAGGTCGTGCGCCTCAAGCCGTACTACGATCGATAGGACTGTGAATTGTAGTTCTGTAATATGCTCGATAGGATTGTGTTGCACAAGTCTACGTAGTTCGCCATTATTTTTGTTTGTTCTACA
>JAZHYW010055882.1:0-10468 GCA_037355805.1 Ixodes ricinus | reverse complement strand
AACACGGTCCATTGCTGAAGCATAGAAAAAGAATCTTTCCTCCTATAATAAGCCTTATGAAGCGGAGTTTAAATTTTTCATTACTTTCCTTAGCAGAAGTCAAGAAGTTTCTCTTTTTTCCGACCTTACACGTAACAACAAGTTTCCATTAAGAGACAAGCGACTGCCATTCAGTTTGTGCACATTGGAAACGATGTTTGGCTTATCTTGGAATGAACGGAACTGTGCAATGATCGGCCTATTTTTTGGCTGTAAAAAAGCGACCTGTTCTCATGAGCGCGTTCGATTGACGATTTCGCTCTGATTTGAATCCCGAGACCATTGCTGCATAGCGATATATTACTTCGTTCTGACTCATCCCACGTCTCGTTGACGTAATCTTGCAGCCCATAAAGAACCAGATTACTTCTTTCGGGGATCTATTTCCGAGATCATCTTGCCGCATGATGTACTAAATTCAGTTGTGCAGTCACGCTATAACTTTGCGCCTTTAAGTCTTCGTAACTCTCCCCGTCCATTTCCTTTTTCACAGATGTCAGCCCTTTTTCAATCCCATCAATATGAGCTTCAGGTGCAGCAAGTGCTTCCCATCTGCGGCCTGTTGGTTTCCCCCCTTTCTTTCTTCCGAACACTTCCGACGCCAACGCCATTATTTGTAGGGCGATGTTTAAGGCGCATGCTCAGAACGAGCTCACATTAATGAGCTGTTAAGACCGGCAGTTTTGATGGTGTGGAATGGCCGTTGCAAAAGAACTCGTGGAAGCCCGTCGTCAGCATGCACGCACTCAGCTGTCAAGCACACAGCTATGGCCACCAGTGAACACTTCCTAAAGGGAATTTTTAGTAAATTGTTCAGATAACTCCATTAAACAGCACCGCCGACAGAAATTGCGCATGCATCATATCGTTGTCGGGTATCTTTATGAGAGATATCAGATCTACTAAAACCCCCTAGTGATATGTTCCCTAGTTAAGTGATTGCAGTGCGGGTTGCCATGCATAAAAATATGCTAGGCTTCAGTGCAAAAAGAAGAGTGCCTCGAATATTTCGTTATAAAATTTTTTCAAAAGTTTGATTATGCTGACAAGAGAGGGAATGCGGAATGTGTTCCGCACAAAGCACACACACTAATATTCTCTTAATTTTTTATATTTTACTTTTATATTTTTTATTTTTTTTATTATTTTTAAACTTTCCTCGTCTCTTCCCTTTCCCTCCCAAACCCAACCCGTCCCCTCACCCCTCCTAAGATACTCACCGTACAACTCGTTCCCTCTCCATCTGCCTCCTCTTCTCCCTCCCCACCCTCCTCTCCCTCCACTTCCTCTTCTCCATCCCACCTCCCACTCTCCCACAGTGCTTTCCCCGCAAAATTCAAAGGGGCCAAAAATAAATTTCTAGGCAAGGATAAATGATTTTAGATTGGGATTTCACTAATCGTAAATCGTTTGGAGGGCCAAAAAAAGTGTCTAGCAAGTCAAAGGACTGCTTTTCAGTACGAAAATTTGACAATATAGCGGACTATTACGTGCTTCACTTTCATTCGAAAGTCCTCCTCCTTTGCTACTCCAGGATTCATCCGCGGCACCCAAAGCACGTTAGCCTAGCCCGGCTGACGCATGGAACACGAGCTCGCGTAACCCGGGCGTATGCGCTCGTCCACAATTAATCCGTCAATGAAGCTTACTGGGGTTAGCGCTCGTGGACAATGAGTGTGCCCTGACGGAACTTATCATTACTTGCAGAACAGGCAAGTTCTCGTGGCATGCTTAAAAACCAGTCGGACAGACTTCTGTCAAACACGTGCTTCGGGTACCTTTATGTGCTTAAGTACGGTATTGAAAGCTCGAAGTTATTGAGGAGTTTCAGCGAATATAGGGGGCGCTCCGATCGATCCAACATGGCGGAAAAGAGGGGGATAGATTCGCGACGCCCGTAGACCGGTAGCATATAAATTAAACAAAGCGTGTCGTTCTCCGTTTGTTGCCGTGTGCGAGACGATCATCGCTTCAAGCAAGACCTACCGTGATGCAACAAATGAAGTGTTCAAGCCAGTCGAAGGCAAGAAATCTTGCCATAGTCAAGATATGTGTGCAAGTGTTCGACGTGAGCTCTCACGCTGGTGCAGCTGTCGTCAAGTTGAACCGAATGTACGTACGCGGGTCCAAAGAAAGGTATGTACATATCAACAAGGTTCGCGCGTTCAAACTATGATGCGTACTTTATCTAAACGTAAACTTATCGGTTTGTGGCTACAAACATTTTCGTTGACGTTGCTTAGATGATGTAACCATTCAGGCCTCGCATTAAACGGTGTTGCGAACTCTTCGGTTGTTCTGGTTAATTGTGCTAAAAAGCGGTTGGATGGAAAGTATGACAGCTACAGCATACAAGGGACGATTGAGGTCTTTATCCTGCGTTCTATGTATCGAAACATCGGTATCCTTGGTGTTAAATTGCGATCAGCTGGTCGCCGATCGTCCCGTTTTTACGCACAATGTAAACAAGCCCCGGAAGCGCCAATCTCATTTCGATGTGCTTGTGCACCCCAACAAGCCTCCTTTTGGCTCTTGTGGAAAGCTTTATTGTAATAGCAATAGTCTCATCGGTCGTTCGAGTTGTATGTGCCACGGTGATATCTGCTGTGTGTGATCAGCTGACAAACAAGTCTCCATTAAATGCCAGAAGAACAAAGGTAAAGCTTCTTTAACTTTTTTATTTTTACAAAACGGCAAAGCTTCTAAAACAAGAGCAACCTAAGCTGATATTTGAGTGTGCTCAAGAATGAATGGCAAAAGGTGCTTATGCTAAGTGGTAGATGTACCCATTTGATTTTCTTTTTGCCTGTGCATTGTAAATTGGAAGATATGTATCAGCAGAAGACACGTGTCCTTTTGAAAATGTCTTTTATTAGGGCAAAAATAGGTTTTCGTACACAACCGAAGAGTTCGCAACACCATTTAATGCGAGGCCTGAATGGCTACATCATCTAAGCAACGTCAACGAAAATGTTTGTAGCCGCAGACCGATAAATTTAGGTTTAGATAAAGTATGCGTCATAGTTTTAGCCTCAAACACACGAACATTGTTGATATGTACCTTTCTTGATGACAGCTGCACCAGCGTGAGAGAGCCCACGTCATTGAACACTTGCACACATATCTTGAGTATGGTATGGCAAGATTTCTTGCTTGAAGTGAAGATCATCTCGCTACGACTAGCTCCACCCACCGCAGCGATGCAGGCGTCGAAGGGGCGCAACGCAGTCAGTCGCCGTCACCCGACGCTGCTCGTTTGGCATTCACGGCTTTCCACCCAGGTGCTTCGTTTGTACTTGGCACCGAGTGTTATTTTCTGTGTGCTCAGTGGCTGGATATGGGCCTCATGAGCAGTTCTTCAGGCTCAACAGCGTTCGCCGAAGAACTTCTGAAGAAAATGCCACCCAGGAAAAAAAAGCATGAAGACACAACGCACCAGCTTGGCGGACTATGCACTGGGCGCGGAAATCAGGCCCAGCGGATTATACATCAAATGCAAACTATCTAAACAAAACAAAAAAATGTTTAGGCTCAAATTGGCTTTTGCGGACTATACACCTGGACACTGGTGCCTGTTATTATGCATTGTATATTCACTGCTGTTTGTTGTGGCTTGAGAATGCCTTCCTGTAATGATGCAGAGGGTCAACTCAACCTTGAAATAAACATATTTAAGCACATCTAGATGCGATGTCCCTTGACGCCAGATGGTCAGGGAAAAGGTGTTCTATTACCTAATTAGTCAACAGCACGCCAATTGTCACGATCAAAACTCACCGAGTCAATGGGCAGTTTTCCACCACGATATTTATTGCCGTGTAATCACCAATTTGGTCCATTAAAAACCTTGAGGCTGTAGCCTATAGCACACCCATTCTGGATCTGCAAAGCTTATGCTGTAGACATGCATCATCACATGAGCATGTTTCTTATCAATCTTAAATGTAAAACGCTAGTTATGCAACGAAATTCCCATATCAGCACATTTTTAGCAAACTGAAATGGTCCCACCTGTTACTTTTAGGTTTGGAAGTAAACCAATTTACAATACCACCAGTGGCATACATCGTGCCAAGCATTAGTGCCGCATGTGGCAGCAAAATGTCTTAACTAGGGAAGCAAACCTAAACGATCGTGTTGATTAAAGCACCTAGATACGGGAGAAATTATCAATAAAAAAAGGTCACTCGAAAGAAGTTTTCTCGCTGAACGAACATGACTTTTTGTTGAGCGTTCCGCAATGTAAGGCCGAAGACATTCACTCCGTGATCGGTACAGAAGCATTTGTTTAGTAGTCAATCGTGCGTGATAAAAACAACAAAAACAAAGGTGGATTAGAAACGCGATAGATTCGCCTTTGCCCGGAGTACTTACACTTAAAATCGTGTCAACATATAGCGACTATGGCCCACCTTGCTACCAGCAATCTTAAAATTTATCCGTGTAGTCGACGAGTCGTCACACCCGTGCATCAACCGAAAGCGTTGCTGCAAGTCCCTCCGCCGTCAACTTTGAGTTGCTGTTGAGCCTGAAGAACTGCTTTATGACGCCCATATCGAGCCACTGTGCACACACACAAGCACATGAAATAACACTCGGTTCCAAGTACAAACGAAGAACCCGGGGCGGAAAGCCCTGAATGCCAAACGAGCTGCGTCGGGCGACGGCGACCTGACTGCGTAGTACACAGCGTTGCGCTCCTTCGACGCCTGCATCGCTGCGGCGGGGGGTCGTAGCTAGTCGTAGGAGATCGTGTCACCTCTGTTGCTCGTACCGGAACACTAGAGCCGCGTAATATTCTTGCTGCCGAAGTTTATAAGCCTACGTTCGCGGCCAACGCATTTACACAAAGCCACCGCCCAGCAAACCTATCCCCCTGTTTCTCTTTCGGCGACCGGCCGCCAGGGCGGTGACACCGTCGCTGAAACTCCTCAATTGCATCAGATAAAATACTACATCACAACCACGTGGTTTCTCATTTGGCTTTTTGAGTTGAGGAGAAAAGATCGGGAGGAAGAAGTCAGAAATCATTTCACGGCCCCTTATGCCGTATTCACACTGACGGTTGAACCGCGTTTGCAAACGCCTGCGAAAGCGGTTGCTTAAAATTTTATGTAATATAATGCTCCTTTGTGAATGAAAACGAGCCGATACGCTTTCCAGTTGCGATTTGAACACCAGTGTGAATGTACTTTTAAGGCGGCATTCACACGACACTCGAGGGAGAAATCCGCGGAGAAGACAGCAACACTGCTGTTGCTCGACGAAGCCTCTGATTTCCCCGCCGCAGCAGAAGAACACAGCATGGACTACACGCAATATTTGAGCAATAATACTGACGACAAAAAATAAACAATAAGTAAACAACAGGTGGTAGGGAGGAGAACGGTAGTCGTTTGACCCAGGTTTTCAAGATTCACAAATTCCACGGACACTCCCTCACACACATTCCTCCTCAGCTTCGCCCCTCACTCCCACGAGGTGCCGGGGGTGGGATGTGAAATTACCGGGTCAGCATGTGGTCTACGGACCGTCGTCGATCAAACGAGCAAATGACAGTTTGAACAAGAAGACGAGTTTGAAAGAGCAGACGACAGCCGTTTGAACGGTCAGATGGCCATTTGAGCGTGAAGAAACATTGACCATGGTCCGCTGGTGGTCTGGACAACTCTAAATTTTTTCCGCGTTCATTTTGAAAGAAAAAAGTATATCTGACGGTCACAAGCCTCCGTGAATTCAACTCAAAGCGCTTCCCCCACAAGCAGTCGTTGTCCAAAGTCGCCTGGCTTGGCCTTTTTATGGCACCTATCTCGGACAAACCATGAAGGCAGAGAACACGGAGAAACTATCTGGATACCTTTCCCGGCTCTTTTGGTGCTGACCCAATCGCGGCTTTTCGGCGAGAAGGTACGTTTTAGTTCAGTTTATTCAAAACCAACACAGGAATGCCAGGCCCTCATGGCGACTTCCGACCACAGCCCCTGACCGGAAATGCACCTGAAGCGCCACCACCACGGCGTGACGTAACAAAGTTGAGTTCGTCTGTCCATCTTGTTTTCCCCAGAGCTTGGCGTTTACCCAACACAGGGCTTGCGTACCTCATCATTCACGTCACCTTCCTGAAAAATGGCGGTGGGCCCCACACAGTGCAATGTAAAGAAGTGTTGATAATAAATGGTGTGAAAGTGGCGGAACGCCACACGCCGGATTTCTCCAGAAAGCAATCGTCGCAGTATGTGGGTTTGACCCACGTAGGCCTTTGTGCTAAATACATCCACGTTTCACGCTGCATTGTTCACGCAATCCGCACTGGCTTCAAAAAAGCCTCCCGCCCGGGCAACTGCAAGATACGAGCCCAGCTGAACGCTGTCACAGTGTTCGTTTACGTCAGCCGAAACGCTGCGTCATTGTCGTTGTGGTCCACATGAAGGTAGTTACAAAGTTAGCCGCTAGTTGCGCGACGGTTGAATCTCCTCGCCAATAAGTAGCGTCGTGTAAGGAACGGAACGCAACGTTCAAGTTTTTGTGCACACGAGGAATTTTGCAGAGCTTGACTCGCGCCTCTGTGCCTTTGATTGCTCCACGCAAAAGTAGTTAAGACCTAATTTTACCTTCGTTTAATTAAAATAGAAGCCTGAAATGGAACAGCAGATACATGGCCACGCTATGATAGTACGTTCGCTTCATATGCCCATAGAAATAGGGCAAAAGAAACAACGCTGACAGGAAATGACAACGAACTCACGCATATGTTAGGTGGTCTCAGTTGGTCTAAGGGGCCCAAGCCTCGTTGCAGTCAAGCCTAGTAGGAGCAGAATGGAGCCGCCGTACTCCGACACTCGTTTCGACGGTCTTTGCGTTCGGCTCTGTCCCAACTGTTCTCCTTTACGTTATTAAAAAGCGGAAAAGCGAGAGCTGGCGATAGTGATTGCTTCCTTCGTCGGCACGCGCGGCAGATATATCCGTGCACGCTTCTGTCGTGCGTGGGTGTACACCGTGAGCAGCAGTTAGCGCAAACACAACATACTTTTGAAGTTGTATTCGGCCAAAAGTTTGACAAGAACTATATTTTACCGCTTAGACTGGTGCCCCACAGGAGCGTTTTGAGAACATCTTTGTGGTTTTGATGACAGGCTTTCACTTTTCTCCTCGCGATTCGATCGTCACGTCTTGTGTGGTGAAAAGTAGAACTACGCTTTGTTTTACAATTACTTGGATCAATACGAATGCTAGAGACGTGAGGGCGAAGTCATGGGAGGCCCCAATGCAACGCTCGCGCACTGGAATCAGCTGGTCAACGTGACGCTTGTCCGTGTTCTGTGTCGTAAGTGTGGATGCTTTGTGTCCGCTCGCTTTGTGGACAGATAGAATCACCACGTGCCTCGTAGAGAACCATGGATAAACGGGAGCACGTTTCCCCTAAATTCATTCTGGGTCACCATGCGAATATAAACGGCTTTCACTTACGCTTTGCACAGTCGACACGAATGGAGATTAGCTTAAGTGATCGATGGCCGGGATGGCGGAATTGTGACAGGCGACGCTGCTGCTGTTGCGCATATTCCGAAGCGAGAGTGACTGGGCGGATCCTTCCTTCATTCATTCACTTATTCATTGGGTTTACTCCTTGATCTCTGAACTGTTGATGTCTTGGTAATGATGTACAAACAGGAAGATTAAAAATTAGTCAAACAACTTCAATTAAGAAAAAAAAGATTTGAAATCAGGTTACCTCGGCGAACGTTTATCGCTTGGTATTGAATTTTTTTTTCCTTCGCGAGCAAACGACTTGTTCTCATCGATGTGCAGGAAATGTGTCGGGAAGCGTTTTATTTTGTGTTTTTGGAACATGTAGCGTTTCTAGTACTACAAGGGCGATTTGATTATATAATATAATTATAATATATATATATATATATATATATATATATATATATATATATATATATATATAAACACATTTTTTTAAAATTAGCATTGTATTTTTATTTAGAGCGATATATATTCAAGGTTTTTAAATCATCACTTTTTTATTTGGGGTGATTTCTTATAAAATGACCCTTGTAAAATTAGAAACGCTACTTGTTCCAAGAACACAAAAATAAAACGCCCCACGACACATTTTCTGTACATCGATGAGAACAAGCTGCGTGCTCGCGAAGCAAAAATATTCAATACCAGGCGATTAATGTTTGCCGAGGAAACCCCAAGATTACAAAGTTTTTTTTTGTTTGTTTTTTCATTGAAGTTGTTTGACTAATTTGTAATCTCCCTGTTTGTACATCATTACCGACATTGCCTACCGCCCGGTCAGTCTTGCTTCGGAATATGCGCGACAACAGCAGCGTCGCCTCGTCACAATTTCGCCATCCCGGCCATCGAGCACTTGTGCTAATCTCGTTCGTGCCGACTGTGCAAAGCGTAAGTGAAAGCCGTTCATATTCGCCTCGCGACCCAGGATAGATTTGGGGAAACGTGCTCCTTTTTATCCATGGTTCTCTACGAGGCACATGGTGATTCCATCTGTCCACAATGCGAGTGGAGACAAAGCAGCCACACTTACGACAGAAAGCACGGACAAGCGTCACGTTGACCAGCTGATTCCAGTGCGCGAGCGTTGCATTGGCGGCTCCCATGGCTTCGGCCTCGCGTTTATAGAATTCGTATTGATCCAAGTAAATGTGGAACAAAGCGTAGTTCTACCTTTCCCCACATGAGACGTGCCGATCGAATATCAGAGGAGAAAAAGTGGAAGCTCTATCATCAAAGCTACAATTGTGTTCTCAAAATGCTCCTTTAGGGCCCCAGTCTAAGCAATAAAATATAGTTCTCCCCAAACTTTTGTCCGTATAAAAGTACAAAAGTATGTTGCGTTTGTGCTGACTGCTTCTCACAGTGTTCACTCACGCACGACGGGAGCGTGGGGAAATATCTGCCGCGCGTGCCGACGAGGGAAGCAAACAATATCGCTAGCTCTCGTTTTCCGCACTTCAATAAAGTAACAGAAAAAAATGTATATATAGTATATAAGTATATATTAGGTTCCTAAATCACCAAATTTTAAATATATATGTGTGTGTGTGTGTGCTGGGTTAATTCTAGCCTAGAACGAGGCTGCAAATTATTTTGGCGGAGAAGTTTCAGTTTCCGAGTTTTTTGACCCTGAAAGGATAAAAGAGGTATTGGAGGTTTGAGCCGTCGGGTGTTTATTTGAGTGATCGGGTGCGTATTTGGGTGTTTTGCCATGGCTCCGATAAATTTCGCACAAGAGGCGTTTTAGATGATTTTTCAAGCAACGATAGAAAATCAAAATAACTACAAAATTGTGCTAAAAAAAAAGTTAGAACCTTGCTTTTTTATGATAATTCTGGGGCCGGAAATTTCATCGAACGTCGTTTAATCGAACACCGTTTCCTCAAAAGCGGTTTCATCGAAAGCTGTTTTATCCAACCCTGTTTGATTGAACGTTTTATTCGTAGTAAAATAGCTTACACAAGTTCAATCTATGCAATGATGATCCCGCGTGACATTTTCCATACCCTCATTGTTACGATGTGTAATTTTTGTATGGTTTCTGGTTAGTCACTTCCGTCCTTTTTTGGTTTTGGAGCGTTTTTTAACACGTCAGCGTTAGGGAGCTCGCGTCACAGACAAGGCTGGCGTCGGCGACGTTGCGCGAATCCTGATTGGTCGATAGGGTCATGAAGTCACAGTCACATGACCACGCGCGAAAATTTCAAACCAACTCCAAACGCTCACGTGAAACTTGACGTTACGCGTGAAATGAAAGTTAATAAAAAATATGCCATGTGACCAGAATTGAAAGGTCGCCGCATGTCTCGAATTATTTCACTTTATAAAGTAATTAGTTTGCCTAAAGAAAAGTTTGAATAATTTTAGGCAAGATTCGTACCGATGACCTTTCGGTTGTGAGCCAGACACGCTACTGACTAGGCCGGCCAGGCAAGGCATTTTTTATATCATTATTCGGGCCACGCAAGGCACGCTCGGATGGCGAATAAGAGCTGACTTGTGCCCGTTACTTGAAAAATGCAATGAATTACAATTACAAATTACCGAACCTCAAATGTAGTGGATTACCTTCACAAATTAGTTTCGCTGAAAAGTAACGGATCACTTTACTCGTTACGTTACAAATCACTTTCACGTTACTTCTTCCGGACAATAGAAAACAATAGAAACAATTTTGATATTTTCAGAAAATAATAGAAACAATTTTGATATTTTTCAAAAATGTTTGATGCAAAAACTCACTTTTTCATTTTTCAGACGGCCGTATTATGGTAGTCCTAGTAAAAATAAGACATTGTATTTAAGAGAAAGAGTGTAGGTGCACTCTGTTCACATGCAAGCTGACGAGGCCCCGAAAGCTGCAACCGGACCAGCAATACGTAATCGAACGAAGTAA
>JAZHYW010055881.1:102500-105657 GCA_037355805.1 Ixodes ricinus | reverse complement strand
TTAACTTGTTTGTTTCTGCAGGTTGGAAAAGGTACGTCAGCTAGATTGGGAAACTAATAACCCCGAAGTGTTTCCCAGCGGGTCGGTGGTTCCTTTTTTTCACCAGGAAATGCGTCGAGACGAAGGTTGACGAACTCCGAACGTGACGTGCACATCAAAGCGTCCCACGGCCGCAAGGTTGCGTTTTTTTGTGGTCCGCTATATTTTTTGGAGGACGCCAGGCAGTGGGGCACTCCTGACCAACAAGCTCCTTTAGAAACGCCACCACCCTCTTTCTTTCCGGAGACAAAGAAGGACGCATTCGCTTTCGAACATAAAACTACGGAAAGTCGTTTTGGCGACGTGGAATTCCGGCCCCGTCTGCAAGCTGATTTCTGACATCCTGCATATAACTTAAAAAGACGCGAGGAAAAAATGAGAAGGAAGTTATGGTAGTGACAACAAGCCAGTAACAAACGGTCGTCTGACTGAATGTAGTTGGAATATCGTACACTCAACACCTGTTTCCTTCACTTTGCAAGTGAAGGAAGCGTGTGATTTTGTGAGAGAAGAAAAGACTGAAGCCCCTGTGGACATCGAAGAGCGTATTCAGCAACTTTTCAAGCAGACGGTTTTAACGTGCGGAGGAAAGATACTTCAAAACCGTGTTTCAGTGAAGCCCTTATGAAAATTTGGTTTGAGTCCAGGAAGTCGTGTCTTATCGAAACTTGGTACCAATACTTATCTTGCTGTAATTTGTTTATGAGCGAGCACTTTAAATATTTACACTGGTGTTTTCGTAGACACGATAAGGATCGCTTTATACAAGGTCTAGTCATTTAAAACTGCAGTTATTTGAAACGTACCATTTTGCCACTATTTAACAATTATGTCTTTAATGTGCTTCCGTTTCCTGTTTAGAGTATGCTCCATTTTTGTTTTCACTTCTGGAAACAGCCTTTAAGGTTGCCTTTTCTTAAGTATTTTTTTCCAGTATTTTGTTTGTTCACCTTGTCGATGAACTTAAACATTTTTCAGTGAATATTTCAAGTTTTGGGTTAAAAATCAAAACATGATGTCAACGCAGACAAATATGGAGAGCATTTGAATATTGGAATCTGTTTTTCAACCAATGAATATTTTACTATAAAAGCTGGGGGCAAATGAAAATACAAAATCCTTCACCAATTTTTTGTTTCTTTTTTCACGTTTTTGAAAAGTCTAATCAGGATTATATATATATTTGATATGGTCCATCTGTACAGCTTTGTTTACCGAATGGCTCATGCGTGATTATTTTCTGCGCTCGAAGAAGTTAGAGTATTCCCGCGCCTCGACTCATGCTCTGTTTCTGTCTCGTACTAAGAAAAACATAAGATTCATGACGTCTGATGGCATTTTCAAGGAAATCGAGTTACTAGAGTTTTTTTCTCGTATTTTCAAGAAACTCAAAACATATTTGTTTTAAGCCGCTTTTGTTTATTGATTACATCGAGGTGTGTTTTCTGTTTACGCGAGCCATGTTTATTTCGTACTCCAAAATGTACGGTGCCACCTCTTGTTTATTTGAATAATATCTGCCCATTATTTTGAGGCAAACATATCAATTTACCACGCAAAACTTGATTGATTTCTTTTTTTTTATATTTTCATTAGAAATTTAAGGATGACAAACAGCCCCCGAATTGTGTCGGGACGTATAGTCTTCGGCAACATCAGCACCAAAGGCCACAGGTTACTACAAAAAAAAATACTGAAAACAATGTCGTTGTTTTTCAGATACCAAAAGAATGCCATTTCCGAAAACGAGAATCGTAGGTAAAGTTTCTGCCGCATTCATCAGGAGGCCAGTGACCTTTTGTCCGGATCGGTCGGTTTTGCGCTGAAATTTTCTACTATTAGCTTTTTTTCCGAGTTTCGTAATTTTGGCATCGACTTGCACCTTTTTTTTATATACCTATATCGGAACCGCAAAAAATTGCACGTGCCTGAAAGACGATGCCGGTTTTCAGTCTTCATAATTTCGCAAAGTGAGGCATCTAAGTTCTGATACGCACCAGAACGCCAACCGCACCTCGAACCGGACAGTTTATTGAACGCCGTTTCATTGAATGCGTTATATGTTTTTTGCCAATAAAACTGGAAAATTTATACTTTCTTTTAAATTATTGAACCTTGCAGACTATGAAGTCATTTCTCATTTCCCTCTGCTACGACAGATGCTTGGATGGCACAACGGAGGACTAGCCTGGGTTGTTGGGGTGTACCCAAGCGGATGGATTCAGTCTTCCATCACCTCCCTCCTCCACCAGCCCGATTTTTTTTTTTTTTTTGTTAGCAACGGTGCTTCGTTTGTTATGAGGATTCTTTGTTTAAAGCTACGAGCCAATTGTTGCAGTTTTGAAGTTTCCGCACGGGACAACCACTTTTTCGATGAAACGGCGTTCGATGAAATGTTCTGGTACCCTTCGCTTCTCTTTGAGAGTAAGCGTTATCCCCAGCACAAAGAGGGAGCCAGCCCGAAACAAGCCAGAAACCGAAACTAAGCTACGGTAATTTTTTGTCGAAATTTGGAGTATATCCGTGGGTGCATCGATCTCATGTTTTTAAACAGTAATCGGTCATAGTATGCGAGAAAAACCACTGCGGAGGATACCGCGGTACATGGTTAAAAAATTTACTGATACACCAACATTCCACTTTTATCTCAGTTTCGCTTTACATATTATTAGCTCACTTCGAAAAGGAGCAAAAAAAAAAAACCTCTTTACCTATGATTTTGTAAAAAAGATAATCACATGACCCATAAAGCGCTCAGCGCTCCTAGATACTGTTATTTTGTGCAACAGCGTTTACTTATTTTAGTGATTTGCGGTAGCGGCGTCTAGTCAGGGCGAAAAAAACGACGACAACAACAACAAATGCGGTGCTCGGGAAAAGATGCTGGGGCCTTAGTAGCAATTCATTTTTTGCGAAGTGATTAATCGTAACACGTAATTATGGAAGTTATTGTTAGAATTTTTTTAAGTATATAGCTTTGTGACAATAGAACTACGCTTTGATCAGTATGTATATAAGACGCAACACAGTCTAAACTTGCGGTAATTGATTTCTTTGCATCTCGGCAGTACAACATATTGTTCTGCTTTCGTGTCATTTAGAAATCGCACACCGACAT